>CAKKTI010000153.1:0-44275 GCA_920105805.1 Condylostoma magnum
TAAAATGCTATATAAATTAAAGCAGGTAAGCATAACCAGTAAATCAAAAAGGGGGCAAAAGATCTTTTATCCACTATTTATCCTAAAAATAAAGCAATTCCATATAAAATGGCATTAATTCCTATTAATATTCCAATCTTATTCATCATATCAAAGTGGTAAGGTTAGTGCTCTACAACTTTATTTAGATAAACTGTTCCTAAAGCAATGCAAAATATTCCTGTAACCACTGCATTCAAGTTTTCACACTAAAGCTATAATATTATCAGTATATATAATACTCTCATAAACTTTAACGCTATAGTGATATGAGGCTATATGGAAGACTCATAGTTATATAGTCAACAGTAGTTAATGCAAGTTATAGACTCAGTGATAAATGCAATAGCAAATATCATTACAGCACATGATTACAATAAAAGATAAACTAGTTCTTATTCCTTTTATATCTAAATTCAATACGTAAAAATTCGTAAGGAGTCAAATAGGAGAAATCTTGTTAAAGTAAGGCTTAAAGTTTATTCCACAATAGAAATGAGTTTTTTCAGATTGGATTGATTATTTAAATAGGTTCTAATTGAGTAGCTTCTTAGTATATATGAAATTTAGGCAAGGTGAACCGAATAAGTAATAAATATAAAGCAAATTCAAGTAATACTTATTTGATTTTAGTCAAAGCCTAATTTGTTGAGTAAAATACTAGGGAAAAGAAGAAGCTCTAGATAGCTAAGTATATTTGAAAGATAATCGATATTTCTTGTTACTGAATTATCTTGTACAAACTAATACGAAATAAGTTGACCTATAAGTAGAATTTCAGTTATAGCTATAAAGAAATTAGAACTTTTTGTTCTAATCATCCTTAAACATGCCATTGAGTTGCATATTTTTGTAGTCAAATCGCTTGATGCTGTCTCTTATTCAGATTTATTGGTATGAAAGTCTTAGTTTACAGTCAGCTCTTAGAATTCCATATATTTAACCAATTATTATAAAGTTGTTTTATATTAGCTTTACGCTTATCTATATTAAGATATTTTTTCAATGATATCAGCTAAGAAATATTAGAAAAGCTAATAAAACTTTTACTTTTATGGACAAATTCTATTTAATGATAAAACATTAGTTTTTATACTTCATTCAAATCATTTAATTTAGCACTTTAAATTCACATATTTTATGGTGAAGATTAAGAGTATGTTAATATTTAAAGGAAGCAAGGTTATAGTATAATAATGATCAATCAAATTTCCCAATAGCTAGTTATACGAATGATAATCATGAAGTATACTACTATATTTGCATTATGTAAATGTTCTATTATCAAAATAAAAGTAGTTGAATATCTTATGATAAAATATGCTAGCTTATATATCAATTTTATTAAAAGCTTATTAAGATTATAAAACCAATTAAACAGTACACCCCCTTCATAAGCAAATACATTGTACATATTTTAACAATCTCTAGATATACAACCTTATTCGTAGAAATTGTTTCACTAATTCTGCCATTTGAACTGTTTAATTAATTCCAGAAAAACAATGGAACCTAATAAAAGCGAAAATATAGTTATTTAGTTGACTAACCCAACAATCAACGGAGGTAGACTTACCAGGCATGTAGTTTACACAATAAGAGTAATTTTTAATAAGGGTTTTGATTCTGACTAGCAATTCGGCTCAGAAAGGCGATTTAAGGACTTTTAAAGACTAAGATAAAAGATCTAATAAGATTGACCTGGGCTTTATTTACCAGGAATTCCTCCCAAAACAGTGTTTAGAAAATTAGGAAATGAGTTTGTAGAGGAGCGCAGAAGATTATTAGAAAAATTTTTGACTAAACTTGTAAAAATTCCTTATTATTATAACTCAGAAGCTGTTTAATACTTTCTTAAAGATCCAAATGCCTATAAAGACATAATCTCCTAAATACCTAGTATTGACTCAGCAGTCATGGCCGATAATTTCATGTAAAATTTTAATAATTATTCAGAATTAAAGCCAAATGAGTATATCAGAGGTTCAATCAATGAAACTAGAAGTTCTTGTTAATTAAATATAAACATACTATCATAGCTTTAAGATCATATTGATTAAACCATAAAATCTTACAACTTATTTCAAAAAGATTTAAATTTATTCAATAATTCCTTGATAGAATTCGATAAGGAGTAGAAGTAACCTTGTTTGACTCCAGTGTACTTATAACAGAGGAAAACCTGGTAAAATCCATATGAAGTTTTATAGGATTGGATAAGAACAGAAATAATAGATAACTAAGCAGTTATTGAAGCTATTTGCAGTTAAGACTAACTTTATAATCGCATATCGAGTCTAGAGCAAATATTAGAGAAGAAAAGTGAGAAAATGGAAGGTTTAAAAAGTGGATAGAAATCATTTTTTTAACGATTTTCCAATAAGTCTATGGATTTAAGAACTTCTGAAATTGAAGACTAAATCTAGTAAATTGAATAAGAACTGAGGAATTTAAGACAGGTTGCGGATATTTCTATATTGGTTTTCAGCTAAAATCAAATATAGCAATTCAAAGACTAAAGAAAGCAAGAATATGAAAAGGTGCTATATGCATACTCGAATCAATCCCTTTTAGAATTAGATACGATGAAAAATTTTATAAGAGCTATTAAAGATAATTTAGAGTAATAATGATTTAGATAGTAATCCGTTTAAAATGAATTTATATTTAAAGGATGAGTGATATATACTAATGATTTATAGTAATTTATATATTTATGCAATAGAAAAGCTTCTTTGATATATTCTAACACTTTCGAATTTACATTTATTATCATACTAGGTAGTTTGATATGGCTTAGCCAAATATCTAGTAATATTATAAGAATATGCAATTTAATATTTACCTTTATTCTTAGTCATGCTAAATAATATATTTTAAAGTTATATAACTCAATAGATTGTATAGCATATGCTTTCGATTTATAGTAATGCTTAATCCTTATATAGAAAATTAATCTATATTTAAGCTTACATTTTTAAAGCTATCTAAATAATGTAAATCTTTGTATCTAGTTTTATTGGATCAGTCAGTAATATTACACTTTATCTATCCTTAATTTTACTCTTTATTATACATTAATAATAACTAGATTTGTAGCAATATTTATAAAAGCTTGTGTAAATATAATCCTTCATTTTTCTTATTCGTGATTAATATAATAAAATGGATCCAAATCCTACAAAATAAGAAATGCCCCAAGTGGTTAATTTTGAACCTATTTCCAAACCTATGGATGAACTGTGTACTATAACTCAGGCTGAACTATAAAATAATAGTAGTTAAAAGGAAAACAGTAAAGATTAAGTTTTAAGATAGCAGGACGAATAAAATCTATAAAATAAGGAAGTAGATTTATTGCACAAAAGTTCTAATAATTAGGATTCATATATAAATATTGTCAGCAAATAACGCGGTTCCTAAATTTATATTCACAAATCCTCTGTTGAATAAATTCTAGGTTATTTAATAATGAGTTATAAAAAGAGATAGACTTAAAGTGATCATTTAGTTAAAGCGAGTTATTTTAACACGATTAATAATATAAAATAAATACTTAAGTACAAATAATGGATAGTTAATCATACACAGTACTCAAACATGATTATTAATAGAATGTAATAAATTCTCAATTAACTAAATAATACAAGCAATTCTTAATTGCTCTAAAAGAACGACTATAAGGAAACAAAGAGTTTAATCTAAATATAAGAGTGGGACTTAAAGTAGCTTGAAATTTTTAATGAATATAATAAAAAGAAGATCTAAGAGGATTTTTTTTAAAATTTCATAAATAACCAAGAGTCTAGAATAATCGGAAGAGCTAGTAATTAGATCTTTTAGGTAGCTATTTCACCATAACAGCAAGCAGTACTGTCTCTAAATAAAGACTAGCAAATTGATTTCTGAACATTTTAAAATGAGTAATTGTTAAAACACTCAAATCATCAATCAGATTTAATTAAATCGATTGCTATCTCAAACGGTGGCCATTTCTTATTGACAGGACATTGAAATGGAGATTTATTCAGGCATGATATAACCAACTTTGCATTGCATGACTCTAACAGAGTAGGACAACACGGTAATATTGTGACATCTATTTCAATCTCTTAATGTGATTCAATTGCAATTACAGGTAGCTTTGATTGTTAGATTAAATACTGGGATTTAAACAATGATAATAATCATAGAACTATAGGCAGTCACAAGGGATACGTATGCTCAGTCAGCCTTTCTAAATCATTATAATTTGCTGCTTCGGGAGGTAATGATAATTAAGTAATATGCTGGTATTTAAGCAATCCAAGATAAAGGAAGGTACTAGGAGCTCACACGAAATAAGTAAGTTCAGTTTGTTTTTCTAATGATGAAGAATTTGTAGTTTCCGGCAGTTGGGATAATGATATTTGTATTTGGTATTTGGAGAATTAAAGAAGGAGTAGGAAAATCGGTAGTCATCCGCGTGCAGTTTTTTAAGTTTCTTTATCAAACGATGATTTATTCATTGTCTCATGTGGGCAAGATAAGGCTATAAGGTATTGGGAGCTAGAGAATAGTAATAATAATAAACTAGTGGGAAGACATAGAGAAAGTGTGATATCTGTTTGCATTTCTTAATGCTAAAAGTTTGCTATAGCAGGAAGTCATGACAATACAATAAGATTATGGAGGTTATGATAGTTAATATCAAAATGAATTGTTATTAATGTTTTAATTAAATAGCTTCTTTTAGTTACAATATAAAGTAGTTAGTTTTCTAAAATTATATAAATTAGGAGTAACTTTTATATATGGTACTTGCGAATAAAACTTTACTTATATTTTAAATACACAAGTTTTTACTAATTTTGTATACAGCATGAACAAACTATATAACACATCTAACTTTATTACTAAATTTATAGAATTAATTATTTAGGGAATTTTATCTATAATAATAAATACAATGGAAAATTCAGTAAGAGCAATTTTCTCACGTTTAGTTCAAGGAATTAGCTTAATAGAAATATTTGAAGTGTAATGTAATCAGTTATATTAACAAAGAGCCAAAACTTTTACTTTAAGCAGACCTTAGTAAGATTATTAGTTACTCATGGAAAAACTAAGCTTAATGAATAAATTATGCTAATATATTTCGAAAATCTTACCTTAAGAAATATATAGCTATTTAAAATATTTAATTGAAGGAAACGATTATACCGAAGAGCATCTTTAAACCTTTTAATATTTACCAGATATGATCTCTAAATTTAAAGATAGAGATGAATTGAGTACTCCATAGAAAAAAGCTCGCTTAGAAACTCAAAACGAATCAAACTTATAAACTAATACTGTATAAAAGCAAAATTAACGAATTAATTAAAAACAACCTAGAAAGTAATCAAACAATGGGATTCAAGTAAACAGAAAATAACCTCAAAAAAGCTATAAATACAATGACCAAAAATCTACTAAAACATAAAGCTTGTAAATATAGAATAATTAGATTTCTCCACCTCTCAATGAACTAAAAGATATCCGACCTTAAAACGCTCAGCGTGTCCTTTAGAAGCCAATTGAAACATAAGAAAATAGAATACTATTTAACACTCATAGTTAAATCTTTTAGCTGGCAATTTAAAATAATAATAAATCAATTCTATGCTTGGGTAAAGGAAATTAAATATACTAGTTCACTAATTTTGCTACTTATCGAAAGATTACATACAAAGGTGCCTAGATTAAGTAAATCAGTATATCAAATAGTGGAAATTTCTTTGTTATAGGCGATTGAAATGGATTCTTGTAGATCTGCTACTTTAATGATAAATTTTGCTCAATTGGTCAGCATGAGGATATTATAACATCTATTAACATTTCTTCAAATGATGTGCTAATAATCTCTGCTAGTTTAGACGGTATAATTAAGCTATGAAATTTAGAAGACAATGTATACAACAGATAAATTGGAAGTACTTTGGACTCAGTATTAACTACAGCTCTTTCTTAAAGTAGCTCGTTTGTAATATCAGGTGGAGTTGATAATGAGGTTAGATTTTGAAGCTTAAACCATCGAAATTACGATAGAAAGATAGGAGAGCATAGCGAACCAGTTCGTTCTGTTTGTATTGCTCAAAATGAATAATTTGTTATTTCAGGTAGCTGGGATTGCACTGTTAGGATTTGGTACTTGAATTCAATTCATAGTAATCGGGTAATATGTACTCATAGACTTCCAGTATTCTAAGTTTGCTTATCAGATACAAATGACTTTATCATATCGGGTGGAAAAGATAAAAAGCTTAAGTATTCGAGGATTAGAGACACTGAAAGTAAGGAGTTAGGAGAGCATTCGGAATGTATAACTGCTGTATGTATGTCCGCTAATTATATAATTTCAGGAAGCAATGATGGAGTCATCAAGCTATGGAATGTAGTCGAGTAGTTATAATGTTAGATTTAAATGGTAGATTCTCGTGATATAAATCACCCTTGTAGCTAAATATCATGCCTTAAGTGAACTATTGATCTTCTCAAAGCTATCAAAATTTTAATAAAATGGAAATCACGGAAAGCCGGTATGAAATTCCTGATTAAAAGACATTCTTCAAGCTGCTTGATAAAGATATAAATTTGATTATAAATAACTATGGAGTATAAAATCATACTTAATGAAAAGAGCTGTATAAAAGTTAAAAGAAAGAACCAAAAAGGCTGCTTCCCCCAATACAAAGAAATTCTAACCGATGTCAGTCAGGATAACGTAAAAGAAATCTAACAGGTCCTAAATTCTTAGGCTTATATTCTAGCTCTAAGAAGTGCTAAACAAACCGATATTCATCAGTTAAAAAGAAAATATTGAATAGTAATTAAAGTTATATATTATTTAATATTCTACTTATAATTCCTAACGTATATCCTAACAATAGCCCAATAATTATCGGAAATAACGGGAAGCTAGGTTGCTCAGCCTTTATACTGATTTCTTGTAATAAAGTTTCTGATTATGCTGATGCTTCTACACTTATATCCGGTAGAACTTGGTTTGCCTGATGCTCCAAATCATACTTTGCTAGAAGTATTTTTATCTTAGACTTTAATACTTTTTCCTATAACATTATTAAGTACTACTGTGGGTATATGTAGTTTTTCATCATTATCTTTTCATTCTTTATACTGAGTATCTGCAGTTCTAAGTTTTACAATTTGTCATCCACCATCTATCTAGGAGTATTTTCTAGTTAATTTTACTTTATCATTTCAAATTTTATCTACTCTAGCTTTTACTGCCATAGGTGTATGTTTTACTTTAAGCTCTCTTACTTATTTTCAATTCTACTAATTTCATCTTTCTGTTTCTTTATTTCATTTGCTTGTTGATCTATGGATTCACAGTATTTAGTGATTGTTTCATTGTTTAAAATGATTTGTTAGCTTAAGTGCTGTTGTCTAATGTTTTAATTATCAAGTAATAATCTTAGATCTTTAATATCTTTATTGTTATATGAATTTAAGCTTTCTAGTTTTTATTGTTCTGTGAGTAATTAGTTAAGAAATTTAGACTAGTTTTCCTTTATCATTTCTAATTAACTCTATTAATCTTAGAGATCCTTTAATTTTTATTGTAGTTAATCATAGGGAATATCCTTTTACAGTGATTTAAAAGTTTTCAAGTCTTATTTAATTTACTCAACTACCTTGTCTCTTTCTTACTTATTCTAAGCTGCTTCTAATTGCTCTTTTACTACTGAAGGCTATTTCAATTCTTTTCGTCTTTGAAATTAGTTCTATAGGGATCATGCTATGTTTCTAGTAAAGTTTTTATTAGGAGTATTGAATTAACTTTTTATTTTTCTTTCTTATACAATTTTCTTTGCCTTTTGCTTTGGTTAGGGACTATTAAACTATGGGCTTAAAAAGGAGTCAAAAATAGAGTATTCACCAGTTTGTACTTATTTATCTGCTTCACTTTTTACTTAAATATCCATTTTATTTCGTACCGGTATAATTTTAATCTTATACTTTAATTATAGGGAAACTAATTTTGAAAGATTAATTAAAATAATAATACTTTTGATTAAAAATACTAAAGGAATTAAGATAAATATTGGTTTATAAGGAATAAGAGCACCATATCCCATGCTTAGTATGAAGAGTTTTTGCTCATAATCAGATCCTGATGCATTTAAACTTTTGAATCTTGTAGTAATACACCTATCTCATTTAGTATAGGCAGGGCTAATCAATTAAGTAATTAAAATTCTTTTCATGTGTATTTCAATAGTACTCCCTATTACTGATGTATTAAAAGGACGTATATCAGCTAATATTTTTATATAACGAAGGAACTACTGTGTATGGATCAATGCAATAAATTATGACTGCTTGCTCATTTTAGTAACCACCGCTTACCTAAATCCTTTGAGTAAAGTCTAAGAAAATCATCCTTGATTCAATAGATTTAACTGCTATTTTTTCCTGTACTTGATAAATATTGAAGGGTATTTTTAATTTGCTTATTATACTTATAAATTGGAGTTTTATATTATTAAGATACTATTATAATTAAAGATTAAAATTGGCTTTTTGTTGCATAAACTTGGCGTAAAAAGAAAGCCTTCGTTTTAAATATATTTCAAATACAAAAGCTTAGTGTAAAATTATTAATCAAAATAAGAGAATGTATTATCAAATCTGAATAAAAAGTATATATGCTCATTTTTGCTTTGTTATTTATATTAACACTTTTTATTTGATACAATCAAATTTTTTATTACAAATTATTTAATTTTCTATATTTAATTACTTATAAGAAGTCCAATTAAATGCAAATATAGATTTGCTTACTCTTATTATATTTTATCAGTATAAAATCTTTCATTGCAATTAGATTTTATAATGGTAAAAGTTATCTAAAAATATGCAGTAAAACTTACTAAACTATTAAAGTTGTATGTTCTTTGATCCTTTTAAATCCAATAAAAGATATAGCACCTATTATCAGGCACAACACAAATTTTAGCAATATAATTATATTATATTCACTACTTTTGCTCTGGATAATTTCTTTATTATATGTGATTTAAGCCTATTTTTACTTTATAGCATCTCTTAATTTATTGATTTCTGTAATTTTAGTTTATTTATCTTATTAAGCTTCTTTAATCTCCTCTAGTATATGTTTCTCAAATTTTATTAAGTTTTAAGCCTATTAATCAATATCATCTATAATTTTTTTGTATTTATTGTTTATTATGCCCTTTTAATGTTAATAATTTCACTAGAATTCTTTCTTCTATTAATCTTCATCCTTATTTGCTGAATCTTACTATAATTAAGATTTCTTTTCCCTTATACTTGCAAGTAAATTATTGTTTATTTCCTGTTATTCTTAATACAGTTACTCAAATTTGTATGCTTCTTGCTTATACATATTTTCAATCTCTTATTTAATTGCTACAAGTTTATCATTATTATACTACATCTACTATTCTAATTCTTACTTTTAATCATTCAGATCAGAACTCTTTTAATCTAGGCTGCTTTTCTATCCAGTTAACTACGTCTGATCTTTATTCAGCAGCATTACTTCTTGCTTTAATTTTAAGTTAGCTGATTAAATTTCTAAGTAATCCTAGTACAACTTGTTATATTACTCGTTTACTTAAGATTTCCTATTAGTCAGCTCAATCCTTTTTTTCTCCAGCTAGTCTAATAAGCTAAAATCACTATCCTTTTAATCCGATAAAACCTCAAACTCTTATTTCAACTTAACAAACTCAGGATCTTAGTCTAAGCTTTACTCACACTTAAAGTACTGATTATTTAAATACTCATCTAAATCAGGGGATAATCCAAATCCAGATTATTAATACGAATACTGCAAAGGAGACTCCTCTAGTCCAAATATAGCTCTATGAGGAGTTTGTTCCCTACTGACTCCAGGGCGGGTATTTTGTACTAAAATTTTTTAAGACTCAGGATTAAAACTCTGCTAGCCCGGAGTATTTATGTCTTAATTAGAACTGTTTTATGAGTTGAATATCTAGTTGTAATCGAAAGATTATTTCTACTTAGGAGTAAATAACATTTTTTAATTTACAATACTAACCTCTTGTTTGTCTCAGTATTTCTAGATCAAAATCAGCCGGGGATTAAGATATAGCTATATTGTTGTAGCCTTGAGTATGACTCATATTCATTGCATTTCTACCTGCGTTCTAGATAACACTCCGTCTATTAGGCTGCTTTTTAGGAGGTGTTGTAAAAAATTTGTCCAATCTTTGCCCGTATACTTTGTCTAAGCTTTCATCTTAGCTGTATTAGAAGTTTTTCCTTGATCTTCTGGAAGTGATAGAGCCTTTGCTACTTGTTGAGGAGTTTAAATTTCAGTTCGCCTTTTTAGGAGATGTTCTTGTTTAATATACGCGGCTTTATACGGGCTTGTAAGGGGTTCGAACTGATTTAGCTGCTGAGCTTTGTGTATTAGATATAAAACTAAAATCCTATCAATTAGTCGTGTTATCTTCCTGCGTAAAATCTTGGATTCCAAATAACTAGATACTTTAATCAGATTCTTAGTTAGTCTAATGTGAAGACTTTACCCTGTCATATACTTTCGTTATAACCCCTCCTAAGAAACTACGTTTTAACTATATTTTCTCCCCATCAGCATAAAGATATGCAATATGAGGATCATTAGGATCAATTTGAATATTTTACCCTTCAAAATCCGTAGTCTACAATCCACACTATACAGAATCAAACTCTTTATATATTTTTACCTTTAGCCCAGTTAATATGTGAGTGGCATATACAAAATTAGCATTATTTTTACGTATTTCAGCATTATCAAAGTCAAACTCTTCTTCATTCTCTACTTATCTTCCAATCAGCCATTTATCCCCAACTTTCAACTTCAAGTCCATAATTTTAGAATTTTTAAAGCTTCTCTTAGCCCTTATAATAGTCTACGAATTAGATCGCTTAAGTAATCCAAATCTTACATCGTTTTAATCAATTTTATACACAGTATAGTACTTTTTATCAACTGCCGGTGCATCTAATATAGGATTTCCAAACTAATCAACTTAAATTGCTCCATGGAAAGTTTTCCTTACTAAAACATCCATTCCTGATTATTTATGAGTTACCTTTACAATTTCAGGGTCATAAGGGTCAATTTCAGCCTCACTTAGGTCTAATTCACTTTCCTCCGGAATCGTTTCTAGCAACTAAGGTTAATTTTCATCATCATAATACTCTCTTGAGTCATCATAGTCCCAGTTCATTGATCCGGATCCTGATAACAATTAATTTGTATGGAGTTGATCTGCAAATGAGATATCTATTTCTTGGTTAAATGAATCTTAATCCTCAAATTTTGTTACAAATGGACTCTGATTGTCTGGCTCTGCTGTATTTATAGTAATGGAACCTCTATGTATTGATGGGAAAATATCGGTATCTAGGGATGTTGATCTTTGCAGTTTTCGACTTGAATGCTGCTGGGGAAATACTGAAAACTCTTCTAGGTTTAAATTTTCTTCCATTGGTCCTAGTGAAATTGTATGTTTCTTACTGTTTCTGGGAGTTAGTATAAACTAGGAGTTGAGCTTGACGCAGTCGAGGATTGTTATAATAAAACTTATGATAAATATTGCTAAACAGTCTATTGAGTGTAAGAATATGGTATTTCCTGGGCTGAAGTAGAATAATGAGAAAATCATCGTGATAATTAGTGGTATATTTACTAAAGTTAAGGAGATTATATAGAAATATTGCATCACTCTGTTAAAATTGTTGATATGGTGAAATTTGGAATGGAAGATATCAAAAGCACATAGATAGGATCGTGTGATTCTTATAAATTTATAGCTTAGTGTAGAATTTACTGTAATAATTAAGGCCATTATGCATCTATGCCTTCTTATTCATTATTTATGGTCATGGTCTAATGCTATTATAATAAAGTAATAAATCATTATAAAACTTATATTTAAAATTGCTATAAAAACTAGTATTGTTACTACTATAGCAAATATTATTTCTATATTAATTTCATCACTTTCAATAAGTTCTCTTCCATTACTATCCTATATGTTATATAGCCAATAAGCAAGGTTTCCTAGAGCTAAGGGCTCAATTATTCCGATTAAACTTGTTAATAAACTTGTTTTTGATAAGTGAAAGCTTACAAAGCTTAAAATTCCTGTTATTATTATTATTGATGCAACAGAAATGAATCCATAAAAGGGCCAATCTTCTATTTGAATATCGTCATCATATTCACTATCATTTTTACATTTACCATTGTCGTATTGACATTATTAATTATTACACTACTCATCACACTTATCATTCTACAACAGTTCAATATCACATTAACATTCACTAAACTATAAATTAGACTTATAACAAACTCCACCTATTTCCTAATAGCCAGTAGGACACTAATTATAACATCCTCCTGAAAACAAAAGCAAGTTGCTATCACAACTAGTACAGAAATCTTAAAATTCAGAGCATTTAATGCATGGATATTCACAACTTAAGCATTCTCCATAATTTTGTACTGTTAAATCTTCAGGACATTCCTCAACACATTAATTATTATACAGAAGCAATTCTTCAGAGCACATTGTACAGTTACTTGAATTCCCTTCACATTCCAAACAATCTTCACTGCAATTTTAGCATTTTCTATTATCCAGGAATGTTTTACTAGGGCATTATTCCATACAAGCACCTTAAAACAAAAAGTAGCCTTCAATACAGTCTGTGCAATTATTAGTTTGCCCACTACACGTTATACAAGGACTCATACAATCAACACAGCTATTCAAACTTTAAATTGTAAAGTCTGCAGGACACCTATTAATACATCTTCCATCATATAGAAGTTTACCATCTGGACATTTAGTACAAAATCCTACTTTTCCTTAACATTCAGTGCACTCAGATAAGCATTTTTCACATACACCGCTAATTTATAAGTACCCAGACGGGCATTAAGTCACACATTAATTGTTAAATAAGTTGTATCCATCAATACAACTAATGCATGTACTGGTTTCTTAGGCACAGGTGCTGCAAGGGGCTTGGCAATCAATGCATTTACTTTATATAATATCAGTGACTGTAATACCCTCGGGACATTTTTCCTGGCATTGATTATTGTATTAGAAAAAACCATTAAAACACTTTGTACAGATCTCTGGAGTACCTTAGCATTCCATACAATTATCTGAGCAATCATAACATTCTCCTTCAATTTCAACCGTTACTTTTGGCTCACAGTCTTACACACATTACCCATTATATAGCTTCTACCCTGTAAAGCACTCAGAGCAAATATTAATCTACCCCTAGCATTGCATACAGTTTAAATTACACTGCTCACACTTATTATCTAGTCCAATGTATCCTAAAGGGCAACTTGAAATACAGTCTTATTAATACAGATATTTACCGTTATCACATGCCGTGCAATTTTAAAGGCTTTTTCGGCAGTCTTTGCATTTCTCATCGCACTTTTAACAAGATAAACCACCTAGATCTGTATAACCTTCCTCACATATTTCGTTGCATCTTTCATTCCAGTAATAAGGATGGGATGATTGCTTCAGACATGACAAGCATACATCAGGCTAGTCTTAGCAGGTTTCACATGGTGATTAGCATGTAAAAATCGCAACTAATTAGGCATTTTATTCTATTATTCCGTCATTAGGCGTACGAGTTTGAATGATTATGCTTTAAGAAGTAGTAGCAACAGAGTGGTTCTTTATATTTTTTATATGAAAATTCAATAAAGCAGGTTGAAAAAGCAAATCAAATGGGAAAAGCTTTAGGGTGCTGTTATTCTCTATAGTAAAACTTATATTATTTGAGTCTAGTTAACAGCTTATATTGCTTTAGATAGTCATTTATGAAGGAAAAGTAATTGACACATATCCGTCTTATGGTATTGGGAGTGAGGGTGTTATATCGATATCATAGTCAGCAATTTAGTTAATTCCTTGTAGACTTTATGATATTGAAGCCTTTGATAAAAATGCTGGCTAACTTACTTAATAAATCACATTTTAGCTGGTACTGTTAATAAAGTATTAACCAAATCGACTAGTTACTGAAAAGCTTTGAGAAGCATCCGTTGATAATGGATTTGTGAAGTTTTATAATATAAACTCAACCATACTGTCTATTTAGCTGCCTTAAAGAGCTATAGTTATTTCTAGACTAGTATTTTTCTTTGTACAGGATAAACCCGAAATTACAGCAGTGTTTGTTTTGCATGTGGGATTATCAGGAAACTCAATTGTATCAGGGGGCGTAATAATTACAACACTACCCGTATACAACACATTATTCGGCTGAATTTCCATAGTTAGATTAGTTGATTCTCCAACTACTTAAGATAATCCATATAGACTTATGCTTTCAAACTCACTAGGAATAGTCATAGTAACAATTACAGGCTGATTAATTTAATCAATTATACCATCATTCAGTTTAGTATTGATTTAAATGGAACTTGTTGGTTAGGTTGTTGGAGGATTTCTAACATTAGTCACTTTAAAGCTAAGCTCAGTTGGAAGTAAGTCATCTTGCGATAGATTTGTAAGAGTTATTTAGGATTATGTAATACTAAAGGTTGGCATTTAAGGGAAACCAATAAAGCTTATGCATAGAGAGTTTAGGGAGTTTAACCGTATTGTATCAGGGAAAATGACCTCAATACTCCCTGATACTGGTATAGGATTTTTGTTCTACAATGTTATTGTGTATATAGCAGTATTACTAGTGTAAAAATTGTCTGGCTATACGTCCTATAATAACAATAATCCCGATTAAGCTTAAATATTAGAGCTTACAGCAGAGGAAATAGCATATTATTAGTCTGAGTCCTAAAAAATCACCAATTGAAAGCCTTGGACAACAGTAGTGGTTTAAGGATTTGTAATATCCGTCACAGTTACACTAAAAGTAATTGGATTCCCATCTTAAGCATAACTTTGTGAAAATATATTAGTAAGTATAACTTTGTCTTAATTTCCTTCACAATTGCATACATCGTTGAATTATGCTATAGTAGTTTGGCAAAACCAAGACTCTTAAGCAATTTTCATCCCATCTGGTAAAGTAATAACAATAGATGCGTTTTCAGTTACCCAGTTACTTATATTGAACTAAAAGGTGTACTAAGTACTTATTCCAACTGTGTTATTGATTGCTGAGTACTGAAAATTACTAATCTATCCCTTAGTAGCTGTGATTCTTTTAGACGTTATGGAGTCAGTAGAGCATATTAAGTATCCTTAGTTAGTTTATATAGTGATCTCTATTGGAGAACTAGGCTTTACTGAAGGAGGATTTTGAATATACTGAATTTCAAACTAAATAAGAAGTGATTCTGTTAAATCATCTGTAAATCTTCCACTTAAAGTAATATTATTATTATTAACCGGGAAATTAGTTGTTAAAAATTGTATACTAAAACTCCCATTAATCACATTAGTAAGTGAAGCATTCACCCTTACTTCATTCAAGGGGAAAAATAGCGTCATTACAGCGGTCTACGGCACAGGATTAGGGCATCTAAGTTAAAATTTATACTTGCTTTCCGAATTTACCTGAGTTTACGACCTTTCAACATCTTACATCGCAATTAACCCTGGTTTCTTCACTTCAATAGTAACTTCATTTGATGTCTACACAATACCATCCCCTATCATGGTCGACATAGTTACTCCAGTAACAACTTAAGTACTAGGTGGATTTCGCATATTGGAAACTCTGAACCTAGACACATCTTCCATCTCAGCATTAGGATTCATGATTAAATCACCTTCCTAATCGCAGTAGCACTCTATCTCCTAAGGCAAATTCATCTCTGAAGTACAGGAAACTACCTCACCACAATATTTGGTTAAAGGTTAGATTTAAGATCACTAAGGAAATTCAATTTTTAGAAATCCTCCTTAGGGAATTTTCAAATAGGCTGAAAATTCTATAAGTCATTCACTAAATTCTCCAGTTCTTAAATCTTCATCAAGATAAATTCCTTTGATTATTAGTTCATCGGGTGTTATTGTAAGAGAAAGAATTTAAGTAAAATCTAGTCTATTTCCGCTCTAGCTGTTAGTAAAAACTTAGAAACTGTAAGTGTTAGCTGCGTATGGGTTAACAAGCTGATCTATTTGTAGGGATATAGTTTAAGTTTGGCCTTAACCGTCTAATGATGAGGGAAAGCAGTCTTGTACTATTAATATGTTCTCGCTAAATTAGCAAATTCTTTGTTAAGGATTCTCTACACCTGATATAGAACACTGTATTGGGGAAGTAGGAAACTCAATATAGTTTTGGGGGAATTGGAAATGAATCGAACCATTTTAAGGAATCTGGGATATTGGTTTAAAGTTTAAGTAGTAACTTGCTATTTGCTATATTCTGTAGCTTGAGGAACTTAAAGTATTTTGTTGTATTTAATCACATAGGGTTTAGAGTATTAAGAAAAGTATCATTTTACTAAGATTTAATTATGAGAAATTTTGAACTAGGAATTGTTAAGGAGAAAACAATTGACTGTTGGTTTAAGTATTAATATAATGTATAGAGCTTTATAAATCAGTATATTAGTTTATATAGAGTTTGTAAAATATGGGTTAGTCTAGTTGTGCATCCTGCAATTGTAATAACCGTGAAAAGGAATCAATGGTAGAATTTGATGTATAAAAGGATAATTTGCAGTTGGAGAAGTTCTAAAGCAATGTTATTCAAACACATACTGAATACATCTCACATGATTTTCAACAGTAGTTAGACAAAGCTTTCCAGATTATTCATCGTAACTATATTTGAGTACCTTTTAAGATACTATAATAAACTAAAAGGCCTAGTGAAAATAAAAGAATAGAAAAACTACCCCACACTTTCAAGGACGGAGTAGTGTACACAGGTGAATGATTGGGAGAAAACAAGGATGGATATGGAGTTTAAATATGGCCTGACGGAGCTAAATATGAGGGTTAATGAAAAGATAATAAAGCAAACGGATATGGGAAGTTTTTACATATTGATGGGGACGTTTATCAAGGATGATGAAAAAATGATAAAGCTTATGGATTTGGTACTTACATGCATCTAAACGGTGCAATTTATTAAGGAGAATGAAAAGCAGACTTATAAGATGGTTTTGGTATCGAGACTTGGTTAGACGGAGGGAGGTACGAAGGATTTTATCGTTAGGGCAAAAAGCATGGAACTGGGTAATATCAGTGAAGTGATGGATCTAAGTATAATGGGCAATGAATAGATAATAAGATTAGTGGGATTGGAGTTTATTAATGGTTAGACGGAAGAGAGTATAGAGGAGAATGACTGAATAATATGATGCATGGGGATGGGAGATATAAGTGGAAGGATGGAAGAACTTACAAGGGAGAATATAAATATGATAAAAAGCATGGGTAAGGAGTTTATAAGTGGAAGGATGGCAGAGAGTATAGCGGAGGATGGAAAAATGGAAAATAACACGGGGAAGGAGTATACATATTAGCTAATAAAAGTCAGAGAAAAGGGTTATGGGAAAATGGAAGAAGGATAAAGTGGATTGATTAGGTTTGTTTATTATTATAATAAAAATGGGTCTGTGCTAAAATAAGAACTTTTCCTTGCTTGAAGATGGGAGATAGTTGATAAGAGAATCTATTAAAATGTAAGATTTAAAAGCGTTGAAAATTTTAATTAGTAGAATAAAGTAAGAAAATCGAAGGGGAAATTTAGATATTACTATAAATACCACTATAACTAGCATAAATGATTTTAAATTTAATGCCTTAGGCTACACTTTATGATAAGGTGATATAAGAATCTTCAAATAGCTTTTAAAAGCTGGAGCGTCTGTAGTTAAAATGGAAAATAGGTTCAGAAAAAATGGGAAAACTGCAATGCATATAATATGCGAAAAAGGTTGCATTTAGATGTTTTAGTTATACTTGCCTATATGATATAAATAAGAGCCAATGTTAGAATAAAAGACAGATATAGAATAAAGTGAAATATTATCATGTTTTGGGTACTAAATATTAAGAGAAAATAAACCATTACTAGCATATACTCCATTACAGTTATCAGTATGGAAAAACAAGAATTTACTGGTAAGACATGTATACTATATGTTCAGAGGCAAGAAAAATATTCCTAAAGAATTTGATATCAACTATAGAAATGAACTTACTAATGAAAATTGTGCCCTATTAGCAATCAGAAGGTGTAATTTACAGTTAATAAAGTTTTTTAATGAATAAACCAATGCTGATTTTACTATTCAAAACTTTTTCAGTGAAGGTGGGTTGAACATCGCCGCAGCTTGGGCATTTCGTTATCCGAGCTAAAAATGGCTGAAATTAATACAATATTTGATTGAAGATATAAAGTTAGATGTGACTTACAAATATGAAGAAATCTTACTCTCTTGTCCTAGAGGAGAAATTTCCGAATATATAGAAAGCTAATTAAAACTGCATCAAATTTTTGTTACCAAGCAGGAAATTGAAATCAGTAATAGAATTGATTATGATAGATCAATGACATAGTAAGAAGTTGATTATGAAAGGTTTTTTTAAGAAGATTCTTAGAGATTTAATGACTCAACATCAGAAATTAGCTAAATTACATGTAATTAAGAAGCTTAAAGTTTTAGTACATTATCGCTCTGAAGATTAGTTAATAATGATATACCTTTTTGATGTATAGTTCTCCATTTATTTAATAGGAAAAGTTTAATTACCTATATACTAATTAAAATGTTTATTAATCACATTATATTCCTAAATTTGATTTTTAAAATATTGAAAGCAGATAAAAGGAAAGATCTTAGTATTTAGTTCCCACTAACATAAATCCAAGGTTTAATACAATCGGTATTTATATTATAAAAGGTAAAAAGATTATAGGCTTCATCTTAATAAAACTACATTTTGTAGCTCAACTAGATTTAGTATAATGTTTTTTTTACTTACTGTTTAATAAAATCTATACAAAGACAATTTCTTAAATGAATGATATTATACTAACTTTTCTTATATTTCTATTGATTTCACCATAAAATTTCACATTTTATAATATTTTTATGGATTTCATAAGACAAGGGACTTAAAGTAGTATATTTATTACTTAGAGAAATAATAAAACCAATGACCATAGTACAAATACAACACTTATTGACGAGGATAAAACGAATACATAAGAAATTGATTCGCTTTTCTATAAAACTTTATCACCGCGCTATTATAATCAATTTAGCAATAATTAACCTAATAATCTTATAAAACAGTATAACTTGATCATTTTGACGAATAAATAAAAGAGCTTTAGGCTTGAAAGACTAAAAAAATAATGCTATTTTATAGCTGAAAAAAGAAAACTAACACTAGGTATAAATACACATCCCTATACGAGATATAATATCTTTGGTTATTAATACTATCAAGGAAGCAAAATGATTTAAAAGAAAATATAAAAGCATGATAAGTTTATCGAGGTAAATAAGGAAATATAGTTATATAAGAGTAAATATTTGATAGAGGATAAAGATACATAAACACTTGAATATCTTAAAGAAAGAATTCAGTATAGTAATTAAATAACACTGGAAAGAATCAATTAGAATAAATAACTCTATACGAGATTTTGCAATAGTTACTAGGATGCCATATTTGGCGAAAGCAAGATATAAAATGAATTATAAATTGTCTAAAATGATGTTGCTTTATTTAATAAGGCTATTGAAAAGATTAGAAAAACCTTCATTAAGAAAGTCAAAAGAATGGAAGAGTAACAAAATTAATTGAATGAAGATATTAGTTATGGAATAAGAAAAATAAGCTAAATAACATTAAGAAGTCGAGAGTCGTATAAAAACAAACTTTAGAAAATAAAGAAAGTATAGTAAAATATTGATTAATTAGAAAAGATATAAGAAAGTGGTAATGAAAAGTTAAAATTAAAACCTTATTTTAAGAATATTTTTGTTTAGATTCAGGAAGCTTTAGTCAAATTAGGATGCAATTAAAGTATTAATAATCCTCCAACCTCATAAGATACAGATCTTATTATTCAATACTACTTAGGATTATATTAAAGAGAAAACTCATTAACTACAAGTTATAATTATTTAACTGAAGTACTAGCTTAAAAGCTTAAGGAATAAAAATAAGCTGAATAGGAATTATTGCTTTTGTCTCAGGATAACATAAAATATGAAAGAAAATACCCTCAATCCACTATCAACTAAATAAAATTTGTCGTAAAAGATGCAACATAAGATACATCTTTGGATAATTCAGCAAAAGCCATAGAAAAGTTCGCTGTTGGGATCTTTATGGAAATAGTAAATTTTGCTTAAAATTACTTCAAAGCTTTCTTCAACATTATACAAAATGCTTAGAACTTAGAAAGCGAAGTAATTTAATTATTCCAAGAACTTGATAAAAATCTTAGTGGACTTGAATTATCAAGATAGAAATTCTAGAAATAAAGATTAACTACCAAGATTCACCATAAAATTCGTAAATAGCAGTCATTATTGCTCAAATATATTCGAAGGGCATTAAAAAGCATAATGATATCTATGTAAAACTAGAATGTAGATACTTCCCCTATATATACATAGAATAAATAAACTTACAAGCTTATGTTCTTGCAAAAGGTATTAAACACAACTTCTGAGTAAAACCCCTAAATGCAATTTGCCAGGAGCATAAAAGACAAGATAAAATAGAAAACAAAAGTCTGAGATTATAGAAAGCCTATATAAAGCACGAGAAGTAAAGGACTAAGACAGAACAAAGCTGTAAGTTCAAGAACGTCAAGAGTTGATTTGTATAGATAATTGGATAATGGAAGCAATTAAAACTAAAGTGATGCTACATCTCCTCTTTTTGATAGATTATAGGCTAAATCTGAATCTCCTCGTACGCTTTATCAAGATATACTGCAAATAGAAAGGAAAATTTAAGACATTAAGCTTAGTGAGCGAAAGATGAAGAGTAGAGGAGCATTAGTGTTACCCAAGGCTAATTTCTAGACTTCCAAATCACCTTAGTTTAAAAAGAAAGCCACAAGGATTGTTAGATATCACAAGCTTTATTAATCATATTAGACATTTTTTAAATACTTTATAGTAGCTAATGCTTTAAAATAACTTTATAAATAGGCACTAATCACTTACTATATGAATGGAATAGGAATTAGTTTAGAATAAAGTTATGTATTAAGCTTTGAAAGGCCAGCACTTATCTCTTAGCAATTTAAAAAATATAGTTTAGTCGATATAATTAGCAAATAATTTATCAGTAACTCTTTTATATCTTTTAAAACTTAATATTTCTTATTACAGCATTGCATACTGTATTTGAATGTGGCTATTATTGTATATTTTACGGTAATCATCCTTTTATAATAAATATAATATGGACTAACTAGAACTTCATTAAGAATCTGAGAATCCAAGCAATACAAATATATTCACCTATTACAAGCAATTTGTTTAATGAATCTATTCGTTTATTGTTTACAAGCGCCTCAATTGTATAATAAACTCAAAAATTTGAATTATTACAGCTGAAATACTATTTTTACTGTAAGCATTAACCTACCAATTTGCCTCAATTAATCCGACGAGCTGAAATTCGGGTTGAATGTAGAATATTTTAGATTTTTGTCTTATAGTTCTTTATCCTAATGTATCGCTAACTTAATCCGGATTAAACTAAACCAAAGTTTTTATAATTTTTGCCAGTTTTATATGGCTGAACTATTTAATCCACTGAATATCCTTTCTTAGTATAGCTTTATACCAAAATCAGGATGAAAACAACTCAAAAACTGCTTTAATCAAATTTATTATAATACTTGATGATATCCTTAATTTTGTTTTTATGAGACTTTTACAGTTTAGTACAATATAGCTGCTAATTACATAAATGTTTAACAATACCAGTGAATACATTTTAGGTCAATCTCCTATAATAGAAATAGCTTCTTTTACTGTGTTTATATACCTATATATAATCCAGATTCCAACACGAATAAATTGCAAATGATTTGCAACATTTGAAGCCTCTAGTTCCCCCTAGGCAATAATCACATTGCCCTTGTTAAAAGTAATTTACGCTTCTGTATTATCAGTTTACGATTTAAAAACCTAAAGCTACATTATTTTAGGAACTTTGTGTATTATAATAGGAGCTATTTACCTAAGAAAAATCGTATTTCAACAACCATATCACTATGAAATTATGAATTAGATTAATATTGTAATTGGGATTAATATATTTGTTTATGGGATTGTCATAATACTAAGTCAGCTGTTAGGAGATAGCTACTCAGCTCCTTTTCTAATATATTGGATTTGCTCACCTATAATAAGCTATTTAACTATTGATTATGCTACTAGAATGGGTGATTAATGAGAAGCTGTGAAATAATTAAGAGTAATAAAAGGGTTTTTGAAAGAATTTATTTAAAAAGAAAAATCAAGTATGCAAATGAGAGAAGGAATTGATTAGATGATTTGTAAAAGATACAATCAAAAGAAGTCTCTTCTATATCATAACTACCTTTTCGAAGCCTTTTATTACTTTTTTATAACTTAAGATTACATATAAAGTAAAGTGATTTTACAAATCATATCATAGTAGATTTTTTCCTTCATAAATAACGCTGAAAAGCATTATTTATAGTAGATTTTAAAGAATCATCTATTACAGTTTTAGGATGAAAGAGATGCTTTTAATTACTTAAATTACGTCGAAAACCTATCTACACTTATAGAAAGTGATAAGTCCACTACATTAATTCATATTTCCCTATATTAAGAACTATCATAACACTAGCCTTAGCTAAATGAACTAATTTTTCTGTCTAGGAAACTCTGCAAATCTCTATAACATACTGAATAACTATACAAGAATGTATTAAGATATCAACCTAAAAATGCACATATACTATACCTAATTTAAGGATTATACGAAATAATGCAAGACGGATATAAAAGAGATAAGTATAACAACTTATACAATGAATGTATTTTAAAAGACTAATAATTTAACGTTAAATCAGTAAACATTTCTTATTTTAGCAGTGCTGCAATGGTAATTTTGATTAGTATGAAATAAGAAGAGGTCGGAACTATTTATTGGGTAGAAGACCCTGAGGTAGTAGGCCTGACTCACGATATAAAGGGAATTAATATAAATTAGTTAATACCCTATCTTTTAAGTACAGATCATAATAACCTAATGCTAAAAATTTATTAGAACAGAAACTCGCATATTTTATTCACATAATAAATTGAATTCTACATACTAAATTCTAAGGGGTATTTAAGGCTAACTATTTGAAAAGTGAAGTTAGAGTATAGCATTTCATTAGATAAACTTTTTGCAATTGCAGCTATTGTACCTAAGCAAATGGATAATCCTATTGCTTTTTGGAACATAAATACATAAAACTTTATTGCTATTGTAATTTTTATATAGTCCGAATGCTTTTAAGAGGCTTTATAAGCATGCCACATAACTGTTGATCGGTTATTAGATATAATGCATTAAAATGATCCTTTGCATAATAAAGTAATTATGAAAATCCCATTGGTAATTTTAATATAGGTTGAGAATAATAAATACTATATTTTTAGGTGGCATTAGTTAAGAATATTCAATAATACTAATTAAGCCTGTGTTATTATACAAACTAAAAGTATTTAACTGATACTTGTTCCTTCTATGCGTAACTCCGATAATCTTGCATAAAAGATAAGATACAAAGAAGATTTCAATATATAAGAAAATAATTAAGCAATTTTAAGTGAAAAGGAGAACAATGAAAAACACTCGTTTAACTTTTCAAGTGAAAATTCAACTAAAAAGGGCTCCAGTCAAGATTATATCAAACTTAGAAAAATTAGAATAGCCTTTCTTATATTATCTATAATTCTCACAGTGCTTTCCATATGCCTAGGCGGTTATCAGCTGATCCTAATTTAAGAATAAGCATAAAGCTTTGAAAATGACATCTCCTTTATTGATAATTTCGGATTACAAAGAAACATTGCAGCTTAATCAGCTTTTTGCAGTAAGGTTTAATTTTTAAATGCAAATGGATTTTAGTTAATTGATGATTCGTACTGTGATGCTAAATTTAGATTGTTTTTCCAATAAGCAAGCAGTTTCCACTAACAGTGTTTGGAGAAATTAAAAGAGTAAAATAGTCTATAAATGTAAAAATTTTGAAGAAGTGAGGAAGCTCTTTGGTTTTAGTATACTTAATTCTCATTTCTATAAGAAAAGAAGACTTTACTTGACTTAATATAATAAATGAAGGATAATATTTTGTAGTTTAATGAAATGCCAAAGGATAAGTTATAAACGAAATCAATTACGCTGCTTAATATATAAAGAAATTTTCCAGCTGAAACATTGAAAAGTTTGAATTAAAGCCTTATAGCATACAATGATTATTAAATAGCATAAATACACAACACTATATACATTACTTAAATATCGGCTGCAAATGCATTCTTTATTTTATGTATATCAGGCATTATAATATTTTTCATTATTTTACTGTAGTTAAAAAGGTTTCGAGATAAATTTTGGAGGAATGCATTGCAAACTCCAAAATTTGAGGTAAAAACGATAAAGTAGCTGTCTGTAGATAGGCTGTAACTAATTCATGACTAATACCACTTAGAAGATGAAGAATTAGATGAAGTAAAATCCTCAGTACATAAGAATCATGAATTTATATTGCTGTATACAGCATCTACTGTTTACATATTGCTAATAAATGCATATTCGATATTCTTGCTGACTTATGGCATAAATACTATTGACTCATAAATTAGCTATTTACCTAATGCAATCAACTTTTCTGGTTTAAGCAGATCCTTAACTAGTCTTAGTGCATATTGAATGCTAGAAATATGAACAGAAGATACTATGTACTCCAGGTAAAATCTATTATACAATAACGATTATAATATTAATAGTAGCTAAATGCAGGAAATTTATACTTAATTATTATGAAGAGTTTAATTAGGGTTTGCTACAAATCATGATTTAATAGGAATAAATAGTAATATCATAGGAGAGAGTTAAAAGGATATTATGTATGGAACTTGTGCTGAGAATAGCTTGGTGGGACTTAATAGCCTGATATGAGATTACATTCGATTTCTGGAATTAAAACCTGAATTCACTACTCAGAATTTCTAAAAACTAATCGAATATAAAGATAATGTTATTGTATGTCTACAGAAGGCAGTATAATTAATTAATGATAGAGAAGAATTTCTTTTAGAGGATTAAATAAATTGACTGAGTGCTTTTTATTTTAGTTCTATAGTTCTTAGCTTATTTTTCCTTTTATTCATAGTAAATCCTCTCTTAAAAGGCTATTTTAGAGGAATTTATTCTGAAGTTTAAATACTAAGCAATAAAGTAAGAGGTAGAACTGTTGATGAAATTAACGTTGTATAGGATTAAATTAAGGGGTTTAACAAGACACCATCTTCTAGTTTTATTAATTCCTAATTGTTTAATTTATTAAAAGCTTTAATATCGTCAATGTGCTTTCAAAGTATTTGCTCACTATAAGGTTTGTACAGCTTTTATACTTAAAGTGATGTTTTGCAATGCTATTTCAGAGAAACTAATCATTATTATAAATCAAAATTATCCTTATTAACAGAGAAATCTAATTTCCTATATTACCTATAAATAATGAATTGTTTACTATTTTTATATCTATCGCTCTCTTTTACAGCGTAAATTTGACTCTTTCTCTTCTTAAACAAATTTCCCAGTTTCATAATTATCATTCTTTTTAAATAGTGATGCTATATAAATTCAGAGCTATCTATATGATTTTCCATATAAATATACTCTTAAGTCTCTTTGTTTTAATTGCTCAATAAAGTAGAAAGCTTAGTATTCTATTTATCCAACTCTTTCCTTAATTTCCCTCTTTATTACTACCACTAAAAAGGGAAAAATTTGTATAAGTAATTTAAGCCTTAAACATTGATTTTTAATATTAAACTAAATTACTGTATTTCTTTAGGCCTTGTATTGGTAATCATATTCAAAATTCCCGCTTAAAGTTATATAACTGTCATATCAAAATACTGAATTTTTGATATTTTGAGCCTTAGAATGCTTAGAATTACTTATTTAATGCTACTTAGATATAATTTAAATTATTTTGCCTTAAATTCTAAACATTACCTTTTAGTACAAAATAATGGAATCAGTGGCCAACATAACACAACTTAAGACTAACAACAAAAGTGTTTATAGCACCTATTGACGCAAGTTTATTTTGTTGTTTTAGAGAGCAGTTATTGAAAGAAGACTTAAACAAATTTATGACACAAAATTTTGAACAATTTTTATTGAGATTTTGTTTTTAGTTTAATCAATTTCTACTCAATTTGCTTTAGGTGGTTCAATAGTATAAGATATTGCATATCTGTCTTATATATTCAAGTACTTATAATGGATTGTCTTTCCAAGCTTACTTCTTGAACATTTGGGTTTTGAAGAAAATGATGCAAATTTAGTAATTATTTGGTTACTGTGCATGAGTTATCTAATCTATCTTGTAAGTACTTGGGTAGATTTACAAGAAAAATAAGATAGTGGACTTTTAGCTGTACTAGCAAAGTATATAAATATAGTTGACAAAACTCTAAATTTCCTTTTCATGAAAGTTTTTCTTTTTAATACCATTTAAGCTTTGATATACTAATTTTTTAAAGAAGATAGCAAGTAAAATGAAGCCTCAAGCAGCTTTATACTAGCAGTGGTTTTAGCCGTAATGTTTACTTAAATGTATATTGTAAATCTCATGAATTGCTCAAATTACTATTGGCTTTTCAACTATTAATCTGCATTATACCCTGAGACTATAAGACTGTTCCAAATTATAAAGCTAAAATATGCTTTTCTTATTTTACTTCTAAAGCAAATTGATTCTAGCATAGTAATACAAGGACTACTCTGCATTTCACTGGGATTAGTTTACTTAGAACGAGTAATAAGATATTTACCTTATCATTTTTCGGTAATGAATTAACTAGCTGTCTTACTAGGAATAAACAAAGTAGTATATGGACTGTACTTATTCCTAGTTTTAATTTTAAGCAACTCCTCCATAGGACCTTTTCTGATTTACTGAATTTGCTCACCAATTTGCTTTTACATAGCATTAGATTACGTAAAAACAATGCAGAATCAATCCAAAGAAGTAAAATAATTTGAGAGTATAAAATAATTCCTTAGTAAGTATACATGTGAAAATAAGGTAGATATAGAAACAAGAGATACCATTGATTAATTTTTCTGTAGTAGATAAAATAATATTGATCTAGTGAATCATTAAAACAACTTATTTTAAAGTTTTTACTACTTTTTCATAACATAAGACTATATTTAAGCAAAAACAATTTTGGCAACAATCTCTAAAACCAGATTATCATTTATAAACAATATAGAGAAAAAAGTAATAAAAGTAGTTTTAAAAGATCATCTAATGCAATTTCCTAATGAAAAGGATGCGTTTGCATATCTAGACTATTTAAAATAATTGCCTAATGCTCTAAAAGAGGATAAAATTGTAACTAAACTATATCTGAAAATCTAACTTGAGATATAATAGGAAAAACCAAACAAAAATCAATTAAACAACCTATATAAACAATTAGTTGTATATTTCTAAAGAGTAATCTAAAAGTACAAACAAATCCTAAAAAGTTAACCTAAAAATCCGCGTATTTTGCACCTTCTCTAAGGTTTATACAAGGTAACTGGAAACTACCAGAAATGGAGAAAGTATATTACTCTATATAATTAATGTATAGCTAAAGATTCATATTTTAGTTACAATTCAATCAAATTATCCTATTTTAACAGCTGCTCTACAGTAATGCTGATAAGTATGGAAAGAGAGTAAATAGGATAGATATAATGGGTTGAAGATCCATAAGCTATTGGCCTAAACTCTAATACTCTAGGAAAAAATTTAGATGAATTGATACCATATACCCAAGAAATCAATCATAATAGATCAATTTTAAAAATTTATTAAAATAGGAATTCTCATGCTTTATTCAAATAGCAAATAGATTTTCATATCAAAAATGATGAAGGATATTTAATCCTAACGACTTGAAGGGTTAATTTATAATACAGTGTTCAATTCAAAAGGCTTTTTGCTATAAGTGTAATTATGTAGAAGCCACTAAAATATCCAGTAGCCTTTTGGGATAGAAATTAGCAAAATATAACAGCTATTGTAAGATTTATACAGTCTGAGGGCTTTTAACTGATTTTAAATGCATGTGAATGGAGTTTAGATAGATTAGTAGATGAAATCATGTTTAATTAATAGTTGAATAGCAAATATATAATAAAAATATCATCTGTAAATTATAAATAGGCTCAAACTAAGGAGTATTTTATCTTTAAATGGGAAAAGTTTTGATTATTTCCGCATTTTAGCTAAGAATGCATTGCTGTTGAGACTTAAAGCTTTGTGAGTTAAAGAAATTCTTATTTAAATAGTTTTGTAAGGTAAAAAGATATCAAGTAGAATAATACAATGGCAACTATGCCTTCAATAGAGCAAAATAATACACAAATAAAATAAAGTAAGGCATTAACCTTAAATCTTTAAAGGACTTTTAGTACTTTAAGACAATTGAAAAAGAAGTTTTTTATTACCTTTTTACTTTTTACAATAATTTCTGTTTGCTCAGGAGGCTATTAATTAGCAAAAATAGATGAATAGCTTACATTACTTTAAGAAGATATTTTATTCATTGATCATTTCGGTTTTTAAAGAAATATAGCAGCTTAATCCACTTTCTGTAGTAAAATCAAACTTTTGAATGCAAATGGGTATGATTTAATTGATGATTCATACTGTAAAGATAAACTATAGTAATTTTTATAATCAGTTAATCAATTTAGTAAAGAATGCTGGGATAGACTGGAAAAAGCAGAAGACTTTTAAATGAAACAGCTTTGAAAATAAAGGGGGGCAAAATGATTTCAATACACACCAAATTAATTCCTTGTTTAGGATTTAAATTTAATTAACTTGATTTAGTAAGTTGAGGATACAATACTACAATTTGATTAATTATAAGATGAATAATTGATAGAAAGATCTAAGAAAATGTTGAATTTATAAAGGAACTTCCCTGCTGAGACACTTAAATATATAAATAAAAGTATTGAAGATTATAATGAGATTAAAGTCGATCAGTTCTAGAACGTTTTAAATGATTTCGTAAATCAAAACTTAATCATTTTGCTGATTCAGTTTACTCTACAATTAATTGTAATTGGCACTATACTTCTCAAGTTGCTAAAGATAAAGTGAAGTTTAATACATTAGGCTATATCTATTTAGAAATCTCAAGCTGAGAAGGTGGGAAGAAAATTGATTAAAAGGCTTAAAGTAATTCATGGAGAGATTTATGATGAAAATACCATATAATAGAAACAAAAAAGAGTTGTAAAAGACAAGCTATAACTGCTCATTAATGCAGTATCATTGATTTATATCCTTACCATAAATTCCTTCTTTATTTACCAATTATCATATAATATTCAAAATATTGACTATCAAGCTAGTAATTTACCAAATTCAATTAATTACTCAGGCTTAAGAAGAGCAACAACAAGTTTAAGTGCTTATTGGATGTTAGAAGTTTGAATAGAAGATACAAAATATGCTAGAAAAAGAATGCTTAATGATAATGATTACTATGAAGATAGTTCAGAAATGCTTAAATTCTCAACTGAATCATTATGAAGACTTCAATTAGGATTTAGTACTCATCCTGATATTTTAAGAATAAGAAGTAATGTAATTGACAATAAATAAAAGGAAGTAATGTATGGGAATTGTAATAATGACAATATAATGGGACTTAATAACTTAGTTTGAGACTTTACTCAATTTTTAATGTCTAAACCTGAATTTAATAAAGAAAACTTTTAAAAGTTAGTTCATACTAGAGACAGCTAAATAAAATGCCTTTAATAATCAATGTTATTTATAAGAGAAAGAGAAGAATATATACTGAATAATCTTACTGACTAGATTTACTTTATTTACATACTATTTATGATAGTAAATTTATCCATGCTTACTTGTATTGTTTATCCTATTTTGAGTTATTATATTAGAAAAATTATACAAGGAGGAAAGATAATAAATTATGGCTAAATATACTGGCCTGCTAAATACGAGAATAATGTAAAAGAAGATTAGATTAGTAATAGTTGTTATTATAATACCAAATTAAAAAATACCAAACCTACTTACAAATCTAATTGTTGAGCCTTTGTATCATTGATAATATTTCAGCTAGTTCGTTTATTTAGTCGTCCCCTTATTAAATACTCAAAATCTTCTACAATTTGTTTCTCAGTTGATCAGACGACTCTGATTAATCCTCAACTTACTGCAACTCATCTTATATAGCATTCTAAGATAAAAATCTCAATCGATCTACTCTGGATTAAGCATTCTACTTAAGCAGCTCTAAATCTTAAGGATAACTTTAAATAATTCTCAAAAACGTGTCTTTTTCTAAGTAATATACTTCACATCCTGCTATATCAGATACATAGTTAAATTAGGTTGGAGTTTCTAGTAAAATGGAATCTTCACCAAAAAATGATCCTTATTGTATCTTTTCAATGCATGTTCTATCCTTTATTTGAACAGTGCCTTTATTGATAAAGTAAATTCTATCAGAGAATGTATCAATTTGTAGGATAGTGGTATCAGGTTCAAAATTTTAAGGTATCATGTTTATTAAAGCCATGTTTTTGAGATCTTGATTGCATTGATCAAAGAAACTGTCAAAATCCTAATCAATATTAGAAAAGATCTGAGCAATTAAGTTCCGTCTCAGCCTAGGAGGCATTCTCATCAAAAATTCACCTTCATTAGCAACAAATGATCTGTCATTTTCTTATTTATAAGCAAAATGCTGCTTAATTTCTGTCTACAGCTACGGAAGCATTGGAACTTTGTCTTACCGTTCATTTAACTAAATAATCCATTACTCTTCTTGTAACTTTCTATAATTAAAACTTTTCTTACTGTTATTTCTAGATACTATTATCATCGTGATATTACCTATAAGAAATCCAAAGTAAAGAACTCCAAAAAACTATACGAAGATTGCTACTCATATTTCTGTCTTATTAGTAGGTGTAATATCTCCATACCCTACGGTTGTAAAAGTAACAACTACCCAATACAAAGCCGCTATATATTTTTCATCATCCGAATCGCTGAAAGCATTACTTAACCAGCTGTCAAGTTCAGGGTTGTCTTCTAGTTCGGCTATAACTATTCATTGACAAGCAATTAGATGTAATAAAATTACTAGATAAAACAGAGAAGTAATCATACGCTGAATGTAAGTTTTTAGATACTCATCTGATGTAAAGAATCCTATGATAAATTTACGAATAAAGTTAGTCTGTATTAGTTAATCAGCCATTGATGGAAGTCTGAATAGTCTGAATAATCGTAAGAATAGTAAGTAAGGATCGATGAAATATAAAGGAAGGACTGATAAAACGTCAGGTATAAATAACGTAAATATGTAGTCTAAAGCTATTTCTTTATATGTTAAAAGTTGTATTTAATTCTTAGTTGAAGAGCTGAAAAATCGTATTACAATATCTGCTATAAAGATCAAATCAAATACTAGGTAAAATCCTATAAAATCAAATATTAGCTCATCTCTTGTTAGGAATGCTAGAAGATAAGGAAATATAAGAGCAAAAATAAAAATCAATAAGGCAATTGCAAAGTCTCAGATCCTTTTGTAGGTATTATCCTCCGATATTATGTATTTACTTCGAGTTTATATGCTTTCACTCTCTTTTCTGCTAATGAGCAAGTATAAATTCTGATTTTAGCGTTATTCCCGAATTTCCTACGCTATTTCTCTGTATAAAGTTCGTATTTTTTCCCATCTAACTTCTTCAATCAACTACTGAGGCTAAACAGCTTATACTAACGCTTGGGTACTCTCTAAATTTGAATTTCGCGCTATCTTAATAGCAAGTCTTTCCATTTAAATATTATACTACTAGATGAATTAAGAAATGAATACACCCTTTCAATTACATTAATTATATCAGTATATACTAGCTTGGCAACATCTTAGATTATGTGTTTAATAAACAATAATAAATATACAACAGAATTCAACTAAAATCTAATTTACTAATTCAACTCTGAGGATAGCACTTCTTGTATGAAATTTTCTTGCTTTATAGGTTATATATAAATAGTTGACTCTCCCCTTTGAATATCAAGACCTTTTACGATAGCTTCTGAGGAATGTAAGGATCAATGGTTTCTTCAATCTATCCAATGTTAGCTATTGATTGATTTTTGAAATCATATAAAAATATGTTTTTGTTGGGGCTTGTATCTCCTTCCTAAAATTAATATCCTCCAGTAATAAGAGCCTAGGTAGTTCCAATAACCCCACACTTAGGAGCGAGCAAATTTAAGGGAATATCAACTTAACAGATATCATACTTCTATTACTTTAGATTCAAAGTATAAACATTACGATTAAACCTTTTCTTTCCTTTTCTGTTTAAATAAGCTCCAGATACAAAATAGATTACCCCATTAAATAGAAAAGTTCCAGGAGACCTTAAAGTGGTAGGATTTAATATTTTAGTATTTTGATCTTATACAATAAACTCTTTCCAGTCCATTTCATTGGTTTAACAATACAGCAAGGGTACAGGCTAGACGGGGTCATCCTCATCATCTCCATTAGTAAGAGCTCCGGTCATGTAAAGATGGTTTCTGAATTAATGAATCTAACCTCCCCTGCTAGGATAGGGCAAACAAGGTAGTTATTTTATTTCTGCGGTATTCAAATCAATTTTATATACAATATCTGTAATATTAGATTCATCACCGTTGTAGTAGCCTCCAGCTACTATTAAGATATCATTGCCAAGCAAAATTTAAGCTGACTCCTGAGGAATGTTAGCTAGAGGGATTTAAAGCTGCTGCGCAGTAGGGTCTCCTTTCTCAGGTACTGATACAATTACCCCTCCTTCAAAAAATTAGTAAAGAGGCGGGGATTATGATCTTGGTTATGAGGGTTAAGTTACAGGAGGCTATTAGGGAGGTTACTAATTATTATTTTAAGGATTGGATGGCTAATTTTAGACAGTTAAAGTATCTTCTTTATATTTTTTCGATTTTGAGGCTTTGCAACAACAACAACCCATATTTTTATAAATATTTACTAAATTCTAGAAAAGACGGCTATTTGGAAGAAGCCAATGATGGTTTAGAATTTAATCAGTTCTTAGTCGTTTATTTGGGTTTAGATTTAACAGTTTAGAAAGGAGATCTTTTGCATCAGTTGATATGCATTTTGGCAGTATATACTTCCCCTGTTAAATCCTAATCTGTAATTCTCTGTCGTACGGAGCCTTGAAAGGAAACATACCTGTCAGCATTGTATAAAGAATTACTCCTAAAGCTCATATATCAGCGGGCTGGCCATAATACGACTTTCTAGTTGTTATTTCTGGAGCCATATAGCAAGGTGTTCCACAGTATAAATTAGAAAGCTTGTTTGAATCGTTATTAGTAGAAAAGCCAAAATCAATAATTTTTACATTGTTTTAAAAGTCCATAAGTAAGTTTTCAAGTTGTAAGTCTCTATGAGTTACGTTGTTCTAATGGCAATGCCTTAGACCTTTAACTATTTAACTGAAAACTCGTTTGGCTTCCTCTTCATGTAGCCTTTTATAAGGCCTTGATTTCAAGTAACTTCCTAAAGATTTCCCATCTATATGCTCTAGTACCAAATGAACATGTGTATTCGTGTTAATAACTTCGTATAGTTAAACAATATTCTCATGATTTAGCTTCTCAAGTACTCTGATCTCTCTTTATACATTTAATTTCTTCTAAGGGTTAACAAGATTAGCCTTTTCATAAGTTTTAAAAGCGTACTTATGCCCAGTGGGCCTATGACATACAGACTTTACAACAGCAAACGAGCCTTATCCAATTTACTCTCCTATTTAATAATCCCTCTAATCTCCATACCTCCTTGGCACATGACAAATGCTTGTATTAGGAGTAGATCTATTAGATCTAACAGTTTCACCTTCAGCAGCCTAAAATTTCTTCCTATTAATAAAATTCTACTTATAATTCAAATTTCTCGTAGAAGCAGACCCTTGAACCCCCCTACTCTATACATTTCTATGCAAAATTTCCCTACTTCCCAACTACCTTTCCATTTATATACATCTCATAAGCATCACAATGGATTTGATAGAGACAGTCTCCGTGACTTTAAAGCAGCGTTCTTTGAAGCTAAGTGTAGTAGAGACTTGTTGTGCAGGTCGTCTTTCCACAGCCCTTTGTTCCTTTCCAGGAAGCTCTTAGTTTTACGACAGGGGTATAATTGCATACAGTTTGGCCTCTAAGCTTTAGATGCTGGGTATAGATGATACTTTATACGAGAGATATGGCCCGGTGAGTCAGGAGTTGTGCGAGTAAATGGCTAATAGAATAAGAACAATGTGCAATGTTGATATAGGAGTAGCAGAGCTTGGAGTTGCTGGGCCGAATAAGCGAAGGACTGGTGAGCCAGTAGGACTTAGCTTTATTGCTATTTCTACTAATGATCATGTTATTTGCAATGAGTATAACTTTTAAGGAAATAGAGAGCAGATTTAAAAATAAACAGTGGAAGCTGCGTTGCGGGACATTTTAAGGGTCTGTAGTCCGTATTAAAAGAGTTATATATTAGATAGGTTTAGAGATGGTATTACTGCTGGGCTGGTAGCACTTATACGGATCTTGTCTAAGATTTCATAGTATTCTATTGAACCGTTGTTATTTATGTCAACTAGCATTGATAGGATCTGTATTTCTTCAGAGTTAAAGGGAACTCCTAGTCATAGGAGCATTTGCTTGAATTCTTTAGGAGTTAAAGAACGGTCGTTGTTTTTATCCATCATGTCAAAAAGCTCCAACACTGTTATTTACTTTTATATAAGTGTTTCTCTTATTTTTCCCCAGTATTCATGATATTTGTCCTCGCATTCCTAGCGCTGGTCTTCTGAATCAAATTTCGGAAGAGATGAGGTAACTCTTAGGGAATTTTTAGGCTTTTTTGGCCTGTGCTTTCGAAGAGCTTGCTTATAAAAGCTATCTAATTAGTCTTATGTGTATTTTATTCCTGATAAGGACTGGTCTCCTCTTAGAAGCTTTGTAACTATAGTTGTATAAGTAGGATCTCCCATTTATTTTGCAATTTCTAAAGGAGTTGAGCCAATACTGGTCTGTAGAGTAACATCCGCACCCATTTTTACTAGTATTCGTATGCAGTTTAATTACCGGGCTTCTACTGCTGCATGTAAGGGAGTGATTTTCTTTTAAAAGGTAGCCTCATTTAGTGTATACTCTTCATTTGCTATTAGTTCTTATATGTATTCAATATTTCCAAGCCTAGCATAATCCCATATAGTAAGAAAAGCATGCTTACATGAACCTGAAATATCTAAATCCTTGGGCTATCTAACCCTTATATCTTGTTCATTTCTTAGTATATTTCTATCCGAATCTAGTCTTACTAATAGTTTGATTAGGTCAGTATTGCCTTAAATCGCTGCCAGATGTAAAGCATTTTGTAATTTATCGTTCTTGTCATATATATTACAGCCATTATCTATCAAAAACCGTGCCATTTAGTTGTTCTTCTATTTAACTGCTAGGAGAAACGGAGTATATCGAGATCTGCATTATTATCCCAATATGAATTTAATAGAGTTCACTTATAAACCAACTGCAGATGGCGGGAGATCATTTTACTACAAAGCAACTTCCCTGTATTGCAATCCATTAAAAATATATTTGCAAGTTTCAAATTTTCCATAAGCTGCACAGATATGCAATAAATTTCAGCCTTGGCGAGTTATCTAATCCATTGCTTACCAAGATTAAACAACTCAGGGACGGGATAAAGACTTGAATCAATCATTGCCTGGCTTATCTTTACCCTCTAGTATATAGCATAAGAACGTTTACTATCCCATTTTAGTGCAAATATGCAGAGGATTTCAACCAAATTTGTTTGATTGAGTAATACTAGCCTTGCGGTCTAATAATATTTTTAAAGCATCAAAATTTTTCAGTTTTACAGCAACACTGTATAAAATTTACTTTATAAATGTGTCTTTTTAGTGGCCGTGGGTAAATTAATGAATATATTCTTCTGCCATCAGTCTTAGATCTCTTATATCTATTTTAGGTCTGAGTAAAGGTTACAGTTTTGTCTTTGATTTTGGGAATGGGGATGCATCTTGAAATTTAGTAAATTTTAACTTTGATAATAGTAAATTGCTTATGTTTTTTGCCATTGATAAATCAACAGATCTTTATCCCATATTGTCTTCTATTTTAAGATCTGCTCCGTTGTCAATTAAACTTTTTACTATTATTATTTTATTGGAAATCACAGCAAAATGTAAAGCGGTACGGCCTTGATTGTCCTGTATGTTAATAGCTTCTTCTAGTTTTACTTAATTAAATATCTCACCTTATATACCTCCAAAGTCCATTCTTTCAAGATGCTGTTTTAGATATTTGTCGAATGTATTGAAATTCAATTCAAATATTAAGTCTAATTGTAAGTCAATTTCCTTATCAGTATTTTCCTATTTTTCTAAGTTTTCAAATTTGTTTAATTATCTAAATTTTACTAATCTTGCTATTGTAAATTAATTTGTTTACTCTCCAATATACAACATCATTCGAGGCATTCATCCTTAGTGTAATAAAATGTAGTCTATTATATCTCTACTATCTTATAATGGTGAATAGTGAAGAGCTGTCCTACCAAATTTGTCTTAAATGAAAATATTACAACCAGCTAAAATAAGCATTTCAACAATTTCTTTATTCTGAAAGCTAGCTGCATAATGCAACGGGGTTCTGCCATGCTAATCTTTAGCATTTGCAAACCCAATTCTTTCAATATCAAATCTAGAGTTATCTAAATGTGCTTCAACAAATCTGACATTCTGTTATATAACTGCATGAAAAATAGACATTGATTAAATCGACTTTTAAATTCTTCCCTTTCTAAGTAAATTTCTTGAAGCAAATATTCTTCTTTATATTTTATGGTTGTATAATTATTAAAGATTCATTGTTCTTCTTTTTTAATTTTATCTTATTCTGGATTTTTGTAATATAGATTCTATATCAAAACTTCTATTTCTATAAGCAGCAGATTTCTTTTCTAGAGAATTTTATGGGGACTCCTAAACCTATGATAAATTTTGAATTCTCTCTTATAATTTTTCTTAGATTATTTAATATCTTGCTTATTTGAGTACTTATTTCTTTTTATTCTACTGTAATTCATCCATCAAATGATCTAACATCCTTTTGGGTTTTAATTTGCTATTCAATGGCTTTCTAAGGACATTCATTTATTTTAGTTTAGGCAACATTTGACTCATGGAATGTTTGTTGTTCATAAAATCAGAAATTAATTAGCTTTTAGATTCCAATGTTGGCATTCCTTCTAATTGCAACTTAGGACTTACATTATAAGAAGATTAATATTCCATTTTACACTAAAAATTACTATTACTAATGTTAATTCTGTTCGGTGTCTGCATATCACTTGCATCTCACAGGCTTTTATAGACTATAAAAGAATTCAGAGAAAAAATTGAAATTGCCTTTTTATCTTTCTTGAAATCATTTCTGGTTTTAATTAAATCAGCTGGGCTATTAATACTCTCAAGTTTTGGGGTTTATCTGAGTTTTAGCTTGTTTCTAAGACGTTTATAGTACTTTTGTGCATAAGGAGATTAGCTATGATTATTACTTTGATTAGAGCTTTAATCAGTATCCCGCCTATTAAAAAAGTGAGTCAATGGCCTTGGATTTTCACCGATAGTAGATTTACTACGCTCATCGAACTATTTAATCGGTATATGCTTTTTAAGTATGTTTTTGTATATTCCAGCCTTATGTTCTTCTAGCTGCTGTGCAAATTCCAGGCGTTTTTCGATATCTTTCTATTTAGTATATAAATTGCTGGTAATAATTTTTTAAGTTTCTTGATTATAAATTCTATCTAAAAAGTCTTACTTAGAAATAACATATAGAATACTGTCATTTTCTACACAGGTGCATTGGAAAGATCTTGGCTAATTTTCTAAAATTTCTTGAAAACCAAAACATTCTCCTTATCCTAATTTTTAAATTTATGCCTTGTATCTGTGACTCTTTTTGAGTAAATTAGTCCTTTTATTCTTTTTAATCAAACTTAATACTATTGTTTTGCTAATATTAAATTCTCCTTATTTTACAATATATATATAGCTGGATTAGTCATTTTCCCTATACACAACTTAGTTTTTATTATAATTTTAAGTTTTAAAGTAATATATGATTTTACTCAAAGCTCCAAAAGTTCATCTCTTGAATAAAGGGAGTTATCGTAAGAATTCAACAAATTATCTCGATTATTCTCTCATAGCGTTTGCAAGTATTTTATTAAAACTTGATTTTTATAAAACAGCAAAATGTGTGTCTTCTTTGCATACAATTGTAGCTGCTCTAGGAGAGTTGTTATATAAGGCTAATTCTCCAAATGCTTTGCCATCAGAAAACTCAACTACCTCTACCAGTTCCTATGTTTCTCTACTCTTGTTTACAAGCACACCTACCTTTCCCTAAAGGATTATATAAAATTTATCACCTTTATCTCCTATATGAAAAACATACTAACCTTTTCTAATGAATTCATGTGTCATTTGTTTACAGCAGGATTAATATGCTTATTCCGACTTTTCCTTTCTTAGATTTCTGAAAAATTCTATTTTTGAAGCAAAAGTCATAAGTAATGTAGTTTAGAAGTGAGAGCGGCTTAGGGCTGGTGTTCTTAGTATTTAAATTACTTTATCAATTGAGTTACTTTAGGTAGACATTTTGGTTATTTTCTTTAATAGATGTAGGTTAGTATCAGAAAAATTATATTGCTCTTTACTTATGAAAGTAAAATTAAAAAAAAATTAGGAATATAGTTAGCAGCATAGAAATCTTCAAGTTTTTGCATACCTGTAAGAACATTAATCTCATTGCAGGTATAATAACTTAACTATTCATTTGTTTTGAACTAAAACTTTGAAATGTTTATATATATTCTAGAGTCAAAAATAACCAATAATAAATGGGAAACAATCAGATGCCCCAGTATCCTTTGCATGATATTATATAAGAAGGTACAATATAATAGCTGTTTTAGTAGCTTTAGGTTACGCAAGTTAATTCTTTAAATCTATACGGAGAGTCCGCCTTGAGACTAGCTTATTTTAAAGGAAATTTAGACCAAATAGTAATTCTGGAGTAGAGTGGAGGCTAAATCATTCCGAAACTATCAAATGAAGAGACAACGCTGCATTTATCAGTCCGACTTGAGTACTTTAACCTAGCTGTATATGTGCTTCAGGAAAACAAGAATAATAGAAGCTTTATCAATGCGAGGGACAAGTTCGGATTAACTGCTCTCCATATGGCAGTTGCAAAACAGGATATTTAGATGATTAAACTCTTACTTAGATACAAAGCAAGTATAAGAATAAGGGATAACCAGAATAATACTGTCAGATCTATGGTAAACAAGCTTAGATCACCAGGACATATGGAAATAAAATAATTGATTTCAAAATATTATACAGACAGAGTAGCTAAGAAGGAGTCCAGAAATTTACAGCAGAAATCTCCCAAGAAGTCATTAACCGATTCAAAGATATTAAAATTAAAGAGTATTACTGAAGATAACAAGTAAGATTGAATTTAAGAAGAATGCTCATAAAATTAGAAGGTTGATCCTTAAAGATTGGAAGAATTTAACAAAATATATGAGATAGTTTAACAAAATCTAAGAAAGTAAAAGGAGAGCTAAAATCAAATGTTACAATAAATTGAAAGCAAATTCATGTAAGAAGGCAATGATGAATAACCGCCAAATATAGATCCAATCTTTTAGAATTTAAATCTTATCGAATAGTCTGAAATAAATTTATCTCAGACAATTAATGACAGCTAAAAGTGCACTGTTTACAAAGGAATATGAAGAAATTAAACAGTAGCTGTGAAATAATTTAATTGTAGCTTCATCAATCAAAGGTAATAATTTGAGTTATTGCTGAATAATCTATAGATAATAGTCCAAAACAGTCATAGTAATCTGATTACCTTTATGGGTGTTAGTTTAAAAGATGATTATCTCCAAATTATAACAGAGTACTTTGAAGATTCATCTGTATTTGATTTGATTTTCATTAATAAATAGAATATAAGTCTTTTTGACAAGGTAGATATAGCTAATGATGTTTGTAATGCTCTAGTTTTTCTGCATTCGAATAACCCAGAAATCGTTCATCAAAATGTTTAAATAGAAAATATATTTGTAGGCGATAGACTTAAAGCTAAGCTAGGAGACCTGAAGTTATCTTAATGGAATGATAGGGATTAAAAGAATCAAGTACAAAAAGAAAGATTTATGGCTCCAGAGTAAGTATTATCTGATGGAACCGAACCAATCACAGCTAAAGCTGATATTTGGTAATTTGGATGCTTCTTAATTGAATTATTCTCGGAACAAAAGGTTTGAAATAATCTACTGAAGTAGAATACTTTATAAAATCTTATAAGAAATAAAACACCAATACCAGTTCCTAAAATTATTCCAATCTGTGTTTAAAAGATCATTAGTAGATGCTGTAACTATAATCAGGAAGATAGAATTGGTTCAGTAGATCTTAAAGACATGATAGATTCTTTGAAGAAAGATTAGTAATTGCTTTCTTGATTTAAATAATAATTGTTTATTTAAAAATATGAGAAACTAAAGCTTGCTAGATTTCAATTTCCCGTTTAAATTGCTAAAAATATCTTTAAAATTTATAATTACCATAGCTTATAATATACGAGAAAGCGAAGCATTTATTAGAGCATATATCTTATCATCTTGCTATTTACATCATAATAACTTTTTCCAATCCATAGTTTATTTAAAATATATAAAATGACTAATAAATTAACACAAGAAAATCTTCCAGAATTTACCTTTACTGCTTTTAATAGAATTTTAAATGATAATAAAGTATCTCCTTATGATTCTGATTAAAATTACTAACTTTCTTCTGCAGATCTTTATGGATAATCTTTAGAATACTCAGAAAGCGGCTAATCTGTATAATCAAGTCTTATTTTAAAAAACTCATCTGAAATAAAGATATCAATATGAAAAGACTTAACAGTGCGTAAGGATTTATAACAATCAATAAGTTCCATTGAATAATAAAATAATCCAATTGGTACAAAAAACAAAGACAGCTCAAATCTTCTTTCCATCAATAAAAAATCACCTAAGCTGACTGATGATTATTTCAATTAGGAAAACTCATAGGGAACTATTTCTTTTATTTCTGAAGATGATTAAAATTCAGTAAGCTTAGAAAGTTTTATACACTAAGAATAAGTGTAAAATGGAAAATTTAAGGAAAGTAGAACAGAATTTAATAACGAGTAAAGTGTATTCGCATATCTTTCTAATAATCAAAGCATATGCCCTTTAGATAGTATTTAAATAAAGTCAAGCAGGAAGGATTACACAGGTGGATAAGCAGAAAAACATACCTAATTGTTACTAGATAATACAGAAAAAGGAAAACTTTATAAAATCGAATCATCTTCAAGCTCTCTTTCATCATCTTTTACGAGCGGATTGTAATCCTGTAAGGCTTACTGTACAGATTGTTAATTATCAGTAAACACTATCGTAAGCATAGAAATGAAGTCTATAGGATTTATAAAAACAATATAATTTGTTTTAGAGGCTTTTAAATGTTGCGGAACTCCAAAATAAGCTAATAAATATCAAGAAATAATACACTAGTGCTCTTAATGCAAGAAGATATTAGCTAAGGTTACACCAAGTTTCAATCAATGTAGATAATTATTAAGTATTCCTTAAAGTATGATTAAACTTTTGATGTATTTAATAACTAGTATAGTTTTAATAATTTATTATAAAATTGCCTTATTGATTTATATCTTAAAATATAAGACTAATAGTTGTATAGTGTTTAAAGATTAGGTATAAATACTAAATCAGGTTTATCACAATTTAGTATTAATTATTATATACTAATATAAACTATTGTTTAGTGTATTAGTTGTAAAATATTTATCATAATGCAATAAATAGAAATAAATTTAAAAACATTTACTAAATAAAAGAACTATTAATAGCTTATTCATAAAATGAGTAATAGTATTATAGTTTGTAGTGATTGTATCGTTTTCACAATAGGAGTGATTTATAGATAAGTTGTAGAAAAATACTTATAAATAGTCGATAAATCTATTATAAGAATACTTTGAGATAATTAAGCTTTAATAAATTACAAGATTATTCTCGAAAATGACAAATTTTCAAGTAATATGCTTATCAAAGTTGCAAGAGCCTTGCTCGGAAATAAACTATATATGAAAGTAATCTGAAATTTAAGATAATAAATGAATTAGGATATGCCTTTTGGAATTAAACTTTCGCATACCCTAGCAGGAAAGCTAGATGGGATAAAATTCATACATTTCATTACCTGTCCAAAATCCCTCTTTTTTCTTATAAAACTTTAAAAATATGGATGAAGTTTCTAATTACTCTCAACTTCCCTAGTATTATATAATTCACCGTATAAACTGGGGTAAATACCAAAACATAGTATTACTGGCTATTTTGCTGTTATTGGTTTCAGACGGATAGGAAATGACAATATTTTCCCTGATTCCACCAATGATTTAAGAGGACTTCAACTCATCAGATTTAGAAATAGGTATTTTATCTGGTTCAATATTTCTAGGATGTGCAATTGGAAATCTAATTTCTATGTAATTTGGCGACTCTAAAGGCAGACTATTCATAATAAAACTAGGATTATGGGTATAAAATATATCTGGCATTCTATCTAGCTTTATGCCAGAAATCTGAAGCTTTATTATCTGTAGGCTTGCAGTTGGAATTGGGATAGGAATTTTTATAACTGGAGCATTAACTTATCTAATGGAAATTAGCCCATCTAAATATAGAGGTATTATTGTATTCTCTGCTCTTGGAGCTTACTAATTAGGTGCAGTATTTACAGCACTAGAAGCTTACTTAATTACGCCAGACCTTGATGGAGAATCTAATTGGAGAGTACTTATCGGAATCCAGGTAATAAGTGGTTTTCTATCATTAATATTAGTCCATCTTTTCCTAATTGAATCATACACGTTTTATTTAAGAATTGGAAAATTTTAAGAGGCAATTGACTGCATAAATTACATCCATATACAGAATAAAGAAAATGTGCTTACTTAGCAAGAAGAATAAGTTTTAAGAGGATGTAGTGCTATAAAATCTGTTACAGGAATTAAGCATATAAAAATCTTATACAAAAAGATCTTTTTATCCAGCAGTCTCTCCTTATTTCCCTTATTTATATGCAGTCAAATCATATACTATTAAGCTTACTATATCACAGGAACTTAATTAGAATTTGACAATTAAGACAATTTACTCCTATTTTTAATCTGCTTTAATATAGGTATATTAATCTTTAGATCATGCATTGCATTTTTATTAGATTACGGAAAATTTGGAAGAAATAGTATAGTTATATTTCTATCTATAATAGTACTTGCTGGAGCAATAGTATGTTTCTTTTTAGAGCACTCTACAGCTTAAGGAGTAGTATTAACTATAGTATGTGGTTTTGCAGGAAGTTTAAATGATTTGTCTTCAGTAATTTTAAGAGAACTATTCCCTTCTGAGTATAGAAATCTTGTATCAGCTGTAGGATTTACTCTAGCACGATTTGCTTTATTTTTCGCCCCTTATTTAATAACGCTTGGAGAAGAGGTTGTTGATAATGGCAGTATATTGCAGATTATAATTTTATCTCTGGTTTCTTTAATATCAGGTATTTTCATTCCGTATGAAATGAAGAGACAAGAGCTAGATAGTTTGAAGCATTTCGATCTTTTGAAGAATCTTGATAATTAGTAACACTTATCTAAA
>CAKKTI010000154.1:0-44154 GCA_920105805.1 Condylostoma magnum
TAACCTTAGTTTTCATGATTAACGTTATAAAATTCAATTTAAGTTAAATGCTTTAAAAACAACAGATTAAATAACAAACTAATTCAAATATATAAGTTTATTAGGCTAGTAATATTATATTATTATAGAATCAAAATTTATGGAAAAGCTAGCCAAGTACTTCAATACATTCAAAACTGTTAATCAACTGACATACTTAGTTTTGAATTTAAAATAATTGACAATAAAATTAGCAATATAGAACCCATAAGTTTATAGAAGAGCTTGAAATAATGCTGTTGATAGTAATTTACCTTAGTCTTTGAGTCAGGATATGGTAGTACTCGAAAGTAAAGAGTATCAAACAACTCAATAGAGTTTAATTTCTTTTGTACCCTCTTAATAATTGAGAGGAGTTGCTTGATATTAAGGGCAGCTTAACCCTAAGAGCTGTAAAGTATAATCCAATACATTCTACTACAATAACCCATATCAAATATATCTTATAGTGTAATTCATATCAAAATATGATATTCTAACTACATAAAGTGAAGTAAAAGTTTATTTTAATTTAATATTTAATAAAATTTCTGAACGAGCATAATATTTTCTTAAATTTGGAAGAGTTTGTATATTCCGTCTATTTATCAAATTTATCACTTACAGCTTCCATATAGGCTCTTAAGTCCTAAATAAATAATGTCTAAAAAGTTCACTTTTGATTTAAAATTATAAGATAGTATTGATATAGACACAGCTTAGTATTATACAGTAGTTGACAGTGCTGATCAAATTTTCTTAGTTAAAGCTCTAAGAATTGATACGTGAAACTGTAAATAAAAGCGAAGTGCAGTTACTAACTTTTTGCTCCTCATAAAATTTTATAGTCCATTCTGCGTCAAATACTACAACTACAAGTTAATTGGGAAAAATCTGAATATACTCATGGAATATGCCGGGTAATCTACCATGTTCCAACAAATGATAAAGCAAAGGGATTCTGGATGTTACTTTGCAGAAAAGATTGTCTGGCAGTGGCTATATGATTTAGTTAGAGGACTCAGAGACTTACATAATCAAAACATACTGCATAAATCAATTATTATGAGAAATATTTACATAACACAGTCAAATCGGGCAAAACTGGGCTAAATTTTTCATTAAGACAACATAATAGACTAAGCTTCAGTAGAATGACTCAAATATGCCAGCCCGGAGGTAATAAACGGCTAAAAATACGAAAAAATATCAGAAGTATGAGCCTTAGGAGTTGTTATATACCAGCTGATAACCTTTAAAGAAATAGCAAGTTCTAATAATGTACTATAAGTAATATAAGCCATCAAGAGTTTCAAATACCCTGAAATATCAGATAATTACTCCAACAAGCTTAAAGTAGTAATGCAACGAATGCTTACAAAGAACCCTAAAAAGCGGATTCTACTTGATAATCTGATTAAAATGATTCCGAAGGCCATAAAAGCTAATAAGCAAATTCCTACTACTCCCATTCCCCCAAGGCCATTTACATAACAACCCCAGCCCTTTAAGCCTGTCGTCGAATAAGAGCAGACCAGGCTAAAACCTCAGTATAGATTAAGCAACTCCAGGCCGATGTCTGTCAATAGATACTAAGTAAGATACGCCTAAATTGTATTCGGAAGAAACTAAGCAAGTAGAAGCAGAAGCATACACCCCATCATGCACGTAAACTCATCATCCGAGTCATTCTTCAGAAGCTAAAAGGATAGTCAGCACCCCTTTAAGACCAAACTATTCAGTAAAAGCTCCCAGTAATAAGCAGGAACCTAGGTGTTGTACCCCCGGACCAGATCATGTATAAAACGAACAGTTTACGACTTACGGCAGGTTTGAGTTAGCATATGTTTAAAACCTAAAATGACTAATAAACTAACTATTGACTTTTGAGTCCACCTCTCTAAGCATATTGGAGATTTACTCAAATCGTCTTGTATCGATTTCAATTGCTATTTTTTCTATTCGTTCAACCTTTTCTAACAGTTGTGATAATAATTGGTCTCCTTCTTTATGAGTATACTCTGACGGCCTTATAGACACTGGTTGTAGATCTTACTTTCTACGTGATTTCTAAACAGTTCCTACAATGTCATCTAACTTTTTCTTTGGATATCTTCGCCACTTGCTCAAGTATCCAGCAGCTTGTTTGTTTTTAAGTGAGGGTAAACTGGCTAACTCTTATTAAATCTTTGTTTGTTCCTCTTATTAGTGAGCTTGGTGCTGTTTGAAGTCGTTTAGTTTGTTGCGCTTTTCAGCTAGTTTGTAATTTAATAAGGCTTGTTGTCTTTCTCTTTCTCGTTGTAAAGTTTTGTCCATACGGTCTAATTTCTTTTTAAAGTCTGAAATCATCCTTTCTGCTTGCTCTTGTGTAATTTCTCCCTTTTATTACTGTTGTCGGATTTCTCTCTCTTTCTTCTCTTGCTCCTCCATGCGTTATTTTCTTATCATTTGCATTTACTTTTGTCTGTTTTTGACATTTTATTCCTTTGCTATGACTTTTTGTAGTTCTTCTTGTTTCTTTCTTTTCTCCTCGTCTATTTCTTTCTTTTTCTCTTCTAATTGCTTTAATTTGTTTTCAGTATCATCTTTTATGTCATTTTTGAACTGTACTAGGTTGCTGATTAGACTTTATTTATTCTGCACGTTAAATTGATTTAGATAGCTTCCCATTTCTTATATTTGTTTATCTATTAATTGCAGTAATTCCTTTTCATTCTCTTTTTACTGTTTTTTCCAAGCATCTTCTTAGTCTTATTATAATTTTTACCTATAGAAATAATCAAGTTTGCCTATTTGATTTTGTTATTCTTTTAGTATATTCTCTTCATCTATTGGAGACATAACTGATTACAACCTTTCTTTGAAATTTTGCCTAACTTGTTCTAAATCTCTTATTTTATCTTTTACATTCAATTAAATTGATTCTCTTTAACAAATCCTTAATTTTTGTCTTAGTTTTGCTTTTAATTCTCCTAATTCTCTATCATGTTTCTCTTACAAATAGGTGTAAATAGCCTTATCTTTGATTTCGGGTGTATCTAAGTTACTTATGATTTACTATAGAGCTAGTTGTGTACTTTGCCCTTATTTTTCTTCCTTTTCTCTTTAAATTTCCTCTTAAAGCTGTTTTTTCTCCTTTTCTTGCTTCTTTTTCAACTCTTCCATTCTTTTACGTCTTTACTCTCTTTTTGCCATTAATCTAGAATTTAGATGCTCTCTTTGCTGATTGTTTTCTCTTTCCATTACTTCATTTAATCTTTCCTGATTCTATTATAACTGTTTCATGAGTTACTACTTTTAATTATCCATTGCTCCAGTCATAGCTGATTATAATTGGTTTTACTGTTCTATCAATGTCTACTTTTATGCTGATATATCATTGTTGGTAAGTGTTGCTTATTTACTTAATGTATCATCTTCATCCTCTGCTTACATTTCCCTTTCTAGCTGATTAAGTTAATCTTAATGCTCTTTTTCTAATTATTTTGCTCTTTGATTTGAGTTTTCATTATCTATATTACTGTTTAATTGCTCATTTGCATATTCATCTGCCTGAGCTATAACTTCTTGCATATTTAGCTCTGTTAGCTATTGATTGATAATCTTTTCCTCATGTTCATACTTAGAGTCAATTTTTTATTTATCTTCAGCTTCTTAGTCCTTTAATTATTACCTTCTCTTTTATCTTCTATTTTTCAACCTTTTCTTTAAATCATCCCTAGCTTTCATTTAATTCATTGTTATATTTTGTTCTAGATCTTTAAGCTGTTAGTCGAACTCTGATAGTATTTCTTCTCTTTGCTCAGGATTTGCTTGTATTTATTCCTCAATATGCTGTTTTAATTGCAATCCAGGCTCTTATAGAATCTTTGCTAACTCATTTCTCTCCTCTTGTTTAATCTCTTCTTCAAGTTCTTATTCTCTTTCTATGTATTCCCTAGAAATGTACTCAAGCTCTTCGATTTTCAGGTCTTTGTTTTCATTAAGTTAACTACTTAGTTATTTTTTTCTTAGTTGTAACTCTTTTCTTCTAGCTTTTCTATTGATAAGTCTATCTTATAATGCTTTGTCTTATTATGTCCTATCATTCGCCATATTAGCATCTAATTTTTTAATGTTCTCCTGCAGCTCATCTAAAATCTATTATTTGTCCGTTTCATCTAAGAATGAGTTTTAGTTTACTTCATTTAGTCCCAATAATTAGTATTACAAATCCCCGACAGTTGAAGATGCTCCAAATGTTCTGTTCTCTTCATCTTCTGTAGGATCATATGTAAAGCTTTAATCCTCAAATCCTAATTTGTTGATTTGGTCGAGTAAGTCGAAAATAGGCTTTTTTAGTCTTTCAGTTTCGTCTGATAATTTATTGATTTTGTCTTAGGCATCGTTTTTAGCGCTTTCAATTGATTATTTGATTCTTTTATTATTATCATTGATTTGTCCTAGGATCTTTTTAAGTAACTCATCGACTCCCTGATGCTTTTCTTGGATTTATGTTGGAATTTCAGGCTCAAAGTCAATACCACTGCTATTTTCTATTGCTAACCTTCTAATCTACTTTATAACATATTCGTCTTATACTGGCATACCTTGCACAAAGTATTATAGATTAGTTCTTCTTCCCTAGTCTCCTTTAATCTTTAGCTTCATTTACTTTTCACGGTATTTAATGGTATAAATAGGAGGTAAATACCAAGTAAGCTGAGTGTAAAAATAGAATAAGGCTGTGAATAGTAAGATCAATAGTAGTATAAGTCCAAATAGAGTTCCTATTACAATCCAGTCTACTTCTAATACAAGGTCAGTTTCTTATCTGGTTCCTATTAAATGCAGAGATGCTGATGTCCTTGGCTGTATATTTTACCCATCAAAAGGACAGATTTATCCCATATCCATTACTCCAATGATAAGTTGCTGATCAGAGTCAGCATTATCCTCAAATAGGTAGATACCAGGTTCAGAAAATGTAAAGGGAAATAGGGATAAAGTTTCACCACTTTTTATTAGGGATTCTAATTGCTTGAATCCACTGTCATCAAATGAGACGTTTGAGTTTATAAGAGAATCTTGCTTATATACAGGGTAGTTATTCGGAGCATTTATACCAAACATTACAGTTTACCCCAATTCAATACAAATTACAGGGGATGATATACTAGGGGAGGTAAACACATTTTAAATTGAGGGTGATTCGTCTTCTTACAAAATCCTTGCTTCTTCTTCCTACTCCGGAGTTTTATATATGTTATCAAAGGTACCATAAATACCATATACTCCAGTATCATTAAAATCAATTGAAACTATTTCACAACATCCTTCTATGTAACACTGTGCATCTATATTATAAACCCCTTGGATTTCCCCTAATTCTACTAATTGCTCTGTTTAAGTAATAGGATCAGTAATTTACACTTTATTAGAGGGCAATAAACACAACTGTATCTTTTACTCTCTGCACGACAATGGACAAATAGACCCAGCTTCCTATACATTCTAACACAAGCACATTCCAGTAGCTGGCTCTCTATCCTGAATTTCATCTTCGACTGCAACTGGGTTTTACTTTCCACAAATAGCATCACATCTGTAATCATTATCAACACATTCTCCAAACTCATCTCTTACTTAATTTTATGAGCACCTGTCGTATACCTTCCTATCGCAATCTTTATCCGAGCTTTCCAGACTTAAATCACCTCCATCAGTATCAAGGTACTCAAACCCTGAGTCACACTAACAGCTTTTAGAATCCTTGATATATCTTCTATTATCCCCTGTACAAACACAAGAAGTACCCTCAGCATTAGAAACAGCCAATCCTCCACATTCCTAGCACTGACTTTGCCCTTGAAGATTATTAAAAGACCCTGACTCACATGCCAAACACGCAGATTCACTAATAGACAACTTATTAGCATTAAATGTACCAATAGGACAGGGCACTAGCTCAAAGGAACCTTCTGGGCAATAAAACCCTTCAACACACCCAAACCCATTATCAAATTCCTAGTCCACTGGATTTGGCAGTTTAGTCTATCCCAAGCACACATACCCAGCAGTACAGTTCAAACATTAAGTATTATCTTCATTAGAGTAAGTTCCTTAGGCACATGCTTCACAATTAGGTTGATCATCAATAGCTCTGGCTTTTACTGCGTAAAAGCCTGGTGTACAGTCAATTGGCTCTATTGCACCTGGAGGACATACAGTGCCCTCTGGGCACTTAAAAGGAGGGTAAGTGTACTCCTCAATTATACTAGGCTCCCCATCAGCATCGTCAGTATTAGGCACTTCTATATCAACAGGCTTCAGCGAGCTATATAAAGGACAGTACCACCCAGCTGGACATGTTATAGCATTTCCTATAGAATGCGGGCAGAAATTACCCCCAGGACACTCAGATGAACTAGAAACCCCTTCATTGCAAAAAGTTCCAATCAAACAAGGCTCGTATCCCTTAGAACCTTCGATACATTTATTACCCGCCGGACAGTCTCTCAAATTATCCTCAGATCCTGCTAAGTGGCCTGGAGAGTACATTCCTTCGGGAGATATTACTTTGTCTTTAACACTATCCGTATTTGGACAGTAGTATCCTGGAGAACATGGGAAGTTTCTAAATTCTCCTATGCCTTATGCAAAACAGTGGTATCCTGGAGGACAGGGTTTACATGAATCGTCTTCGAATTAAGCAAATTTAGTCTAGTAGAATCCCTCAGCACATTGAGTTGGTGTATCGGAGCCAGCGGGACAGTAGCTTCCAGATGGGCAGATTTTTGGTACTGGGTCGTTTTGTAAGCAGTAAAATCCTTATGGACAGTCTTAACAGTCCTCTACTTCATCTGCTCCTGTTCCTCCAAACACTTTTCCATTTGGACATGGATTAGGTATATGCAAATCAGTATCGGGAATGGGGCAGTAATGACCTATTGGGCAGGGTGAGCCTTAACCTGTATTGGAGTAGCCATCAGGATTTTCTTTATTCACACCTGATTCACATAAATATCCTGCTATACAATCTCCCTTTATCTCCCCATCTTAGCAATATTCACCTCCGGGACACTGTTAGCATTACTCCTAATCTTATAAGTTTTCTACTTCATTGTATGTTCCTTAAGCACAGAAAGGAGGAGGGTCTGATGTACCGCCACTGCAATAAGCACGAGCTGGACAGTCTATATACGCTGTAATAGGAGTATCTACTACAAACTTTCCACTATAATGACCTGGTGGAACTTATAAACAATCACTTTATCCCTCATATGGTTGATATTCTCCTAATTCGCAAGGTATTTGAGAAGATTTTGCAGTTCCTTAAGAACATCTATATCCTGCCTCACATTTTTTAGTAGATGCACTATCTTCATCACAGTATCTACCTGGAGGACATATAAGACATGTAAATTAACCAATTTAAGGCTGATATCTTCCCTCAGGACAAGATTTTTCCTCAGTTGTTCCTCTCGGACAAAATTTCCCAGGCTAACAAACATAATTAATAGGCTTATCAATCTTATTCAATACATCATTTCCACCCCCGTCCTCATTATCACAGTAATAACCTTAAGAACATGCATCAGTGACTGACGTAGCTCCTAAATCCTTACAATAATAGCCTGAATTACACTTTAAGCATTAGCCTACCTCGTAATTACCGCTAGCATTAGAATAAGTTCCTATAGGACACGGTGTAGGATTAATAGAACCAGTTGGACAATAGTGGCCTTGAGGACAAATATTACCTGTTATTCCATCTCTAGGGCTTTCTTGGTACGCGCCACCCAGACAGTAGTATCCTTATAAACAAGAACCAGTAGTTGCATGTTGCTGTTCATTTTCACAGTAAAATCCAGGGGGACACTCTATAGGCTCTGTTGACCCTTGTATGCATATGTACCCTTTTGGACACACTCCACCTTGAGAAGCTGTTGTTGGAGTTGATGATTATGCTGATCCTATACAAAAGTACCCCTGGGAGCATTCACCATCAGGATTCTCATTTCCTTCACCCTCACAGTAATAACCTGGAGGACAACTTATGCAGTCAGATGATAGCGCACGGCCTTGTATTCTATTATAAGTTCCAGCTGGACAAGGACGAGGAGATGTACTACTTGCTGGGCAGTAATTTCCTACAGGACAAATAACAGGATCTATAGTAGCATTATTCTCACAATAATATCCTTGAGGACACTATTTACATTCTGATTACTTAGTCTCATCTTGATATTACCCAGGTAAACACTCTCTCTTATCTGAACTTCCATTAGGGCAATTATGGCCTTTAGGACATACTTTATTCTCTGGGCAAGTATTCGGATCTACACACTTCTTATAAGGCTTAGCAACTTTATCTCCACCATCACAATAATACCCCTCATCACACTCAAATCCAAAATTACTCATTCCAAGCTCAGTCTCACTACTACAATAATACCCACCAGGACAGTCAATGCAATCACCTAACTCTACATTATTAGTAGCTGTAGTAAACTTCCCAGGAGGACAGGGAGTAGGGCTTATACTTCCCTCAGGACAGTAATGCCCAGATGGACACACATTCCCAGTAGTCCCATCAACCGGTCTAGGAGTAGTAGCACCAGCTATGCAGTAATACCCAGCATCACAGTTTCCAGAGACAGTTCCAAGTTAGTTTTATCCACAGTATTTACCCCCATCACACACTTTTTGGACTGAGGAGCCCTTTGGACAGTAATTACCAGCTAAACATGGACCACCAAAGCTTTCAGTTCCTGGAGGATCGCTGAATTAAGAGCCGAGAGTACAGAAGAAGCCTGCACTACATGGGCCAGTAGGAGTGGCTAAGCCTGGACTTTAACAGTACATGCCTGGCGGACATTGCATACAGTCTTCAGGATTCTTTGCTCCTTCCTTAGGGTAGTATTTACCTGAGGGACATGGGTATTGCTTTTCGTATTATGTGCCTTATGGACAGTAGTGGCCTTCCGGACATGGATATTAGGTGTAGTCAGATGTCCCTCCGTCACAGTAAAAGCCAGCTGGACAAGCAATACAGTCGTCTTAGTATGGGTGGTATTGATAAGTGCCAGGAGGACAACTTTAAGCCTCAGCTGATCCTGTTGGACACCTTTACCCAGGTACACAATGTTTTGGCTCATCGTCATCAATTCTATTAGGCCTTGATACCCTTTCTCCATATCTACAGTAGTAACCAGGGGAGCATTGATCATTAGTATCATGAGTAGTTTGCCCCCATTCATCACAAAAGTAACCTTCTTCACAATTTAAGCAGCTATTAATGCTAGATTATTAGACTTTATTGTGATCTAACCCAGCAGGGCATGGTATTGGTATAGGAGTTCCGCTAGGACAGTAATGACCGCTTGGACATTAGCCCATGTTAGTATAAACATCGGAATCACTGGGATTTTTAGTATTAGCTGAAGTCAAACACCAGAAACCTGGATCGCAGGGACCTTCAGGAGTATCTAAGCCTGTTCTACTACAGTATTATCCAGGCTCACATTAGTAACATTAGGAATCACTCCATCCTTCTTTTGGCATAAATGTACCTTCGAGACAGTTACTTGGAATTTCTTATCCTTATTCACAGTATTAGCCAGCCTCACATCTTGTCGGGTACTACATACTCAAATTTGGACAAATATACCCAGCTAAACAACTTTAGCACTCATTTTAACCGTAGACTGGATTGAAGGTTCTGACAGGACAGTTAGTTGCCTCAAAGGCCTTAGCTTCAGTATAAGTGCCAGGTGGGGCCTTTACTTATTTATTCCACCAACTTCCCTACGGGCAATAATATCCAGCTAGACAAGGATTAGTATCATTTGCTATATCTTCTTCGTCACCTTCACAAAAATGCCCCTCAGGACACGGAATACAGTAACTACTATCCTTAGCTCCTTCTCTATTATTGTACGACCCAGGAGGACACGCTCTCTTAGTAGCTAATCCTTACTCACAATAACCTCCAGGTGTGCATACCCCATCATCAGGTACAGAGGTAGTACTTCCTTCTTGACATTCATATCCCTGTGCGCAAAATCCCAAAGGAGCAATTGAGCCAGTCTCCATGCAAATTCTACCAATTGGACACAACTCACATTCATTTTCATTAGATAGACCATATGTTCTTCCAATAGAGCCAGCCGGACAGGGAGTAGGTAGTGAATTACCGCCTGGGCAATAGCTGCCAACATCACAAATAATAGGCACGTCAGTACCTGTAGGACAGTAATACCCCGATGGACATGCAGCACAGTCACTTTATTGTTGTCCTTATTACTCAATTCTATAAAATCCTCTGGGACACGGAATTTCAAAGGGTCCTCTGGACCCATCTGGACAGTAGTATCCAGGACTACATTGACCTTATACTGTTTCATTTTCATTTAGCGAGTAATCTCCAGCTTATACGTCTTCACATGTTGTGTTGTCATTACTTGGTAATTATCCAGGTTAACATTAGATCGCCTTACCTGCTACACATTAATGCCCACTAGGACATGCTTATTCACTTGGAGAGCCTTCAGGACAGTAAAATCCATTTTAACAAGCTAAACCTCCTCCTGAATTCTAAGGACAATAAAACCCATAAGGACATTATAAGCATTCAAAGTACCCGTCTTGAGAAAAAGTGCCTGGAGGGCACTCAGTTTCCTCAGTTGAGCCCTCTACACAATAATTCCCAGCAGAACATATAGTGCATAGCCCTGCACTGCTTTAAGAGTAGTAACCTTTAGGACATATAACAGGTTAGTAGGTAGCTTCACTACAAAAACTGCCCTGAGGACATGAAGTACACTCATCTTCCTGCTTTAGATAACCTGAGCGAGTATAACTGCCTGCTAGACATGGCTCAGAGTCTGGAAGTTCATTGTTCCCTGTACAAAAGTGACCCTATGCACACATTTAGTTTTTATAATACGACCCAGGATAGCACCAAGCACCGGCCGGACATGCCTTACATACAGTTTATTAGGTCTCATCTTGATAAGTACCACCACTGCATCTATGCTAATGGCTTCATTTAGTTCCTTGAGGACATATATTTCCTTAGTAACACGGAACCTTTGGCTTAGTATTATCTCCTGTTCCTATAGTACAAAAGTATCCTTCCTCACAAGCCGGGCATTCTGATTAGGCTGATAGAGGAGTAGTATCATATGAGTTGTTAGTACCGCCTGGACATGGAAACTCGTAAGGATGAGCTGTACCTTTGGGACAATAGTAGCCCTAAGGACAGTTAGCAGAAGTTGATGTAAGTGATGGCTCATTACAGTAAGAACCTGCATCACATAAAGTGCAGTCGGTGTAATGCTGAAGGTCTTAAGAATTATTATATGATCCAAAACGGCATTACTTTGTTTCAAAACTTCCTTGAGGACAGAAGCTTCCTGGAGCACATGCTGTGCAATCTGATTAACTTTCTTAATTTAATTAATTGTTATAGGTTCCTGAGTCACATGGAATAGGAAATCCTGAGGATACTGGGCAATAGTGACCCATTGGACAAGCTAGTTCAGCATTGGATGCTTCTGGACAGTAATTTCCTATAGTACAATTTTAGCAATCTGATTATTCATCATTAGTAGTTAGTGAGGAGAAGGTGCCTGCTGGACATTTAAACTATGTAGAAAAACTTGTATATTAAGGGCAAAAGTGCCCAGGTTTACAGTTTTCTTGTGTGTCTAGACTTGAACCTGAGTCAACTTAAGTAGATTTTGGACAAGCCTTGCTGGGAGCACATGCAACCGCTTATGAATACAATGAAATTCCTACGGGACATGAATAGCCATATGGGCAAGGAATCTGTCTCTCATTTATACTTGAATACAAAGGCAGATTTGAGCATATCTATCCAGCTGGGCAATCTTCTGTATTTTGGGAAGAATCTGGGCAATATTTGCCATCATCGCATGGAATACATGCATAGCTATCATCTAATGAGTAATTCCCTGGTGCACATGTTATCTTAGTAATTCCTTATATCATTTCTCCAGCTTATGCCTATACACATTCGTTTTGAGTATATTAACTATTATATTATCCAAAAGGACATCTTTTACATATAATCTCAGTAGTAGAATCCTAAAAATATCCTGGTGGACAGCTCCCTTTAGCTTAAGTATTGCAAAATTTACCTTCTCCGCATTCCTGACAGGCTGATCCATCCCATAATTCCCCATTTGGACACAAATCACTAAAACTACTGCAGTCTGTAATACAGTCCATACATTATCTTGTTCCAGCTGGAGAATACTAATTAGCAGCGCATGTTTAAGGAGATGCTTATTTAACAGCTGAACAGCTTTCGTTATCAGGACAAGCTTCACATATACTGCTATTAGTATCTGATTAATGCCCGGGTGGACAAGGTATAGGAAAAGGATGGCTTGGATCTGGGCAGTAAAAACCTGCAGGGCAATCATTACATGTAGAATCTCCTTGAGCTGAGTATGTTCCTACAGTACATTCAGTTACTGTTGTACCACTACATTCAAAACCCGCCGGGCAAGTATGACACATTCTACCGTTCTCTGTTTAATAGGTATTAGAAGGACATGACTACTCTATATTTCCCCAAAGCCAGCATTACTCTGTACAAGCTGTGCAAGCATTTGAGTCAGAATAAGTAGCTACTGGACATATGCTTGGAAGTGAGGCACCATCACAGATAGCTCCTGGAAGACATGGAATACAATATCTGTCTCCCAATGCCGAAAATGTGCCTGATGAGCAATCTGCTGGTTCATCGTATGGATCAATGCATGATTTGCCAAGTGGGCATTATAGACAGTTTCCTGAGCCAGGAGGCCATGAGTAAAATCCGTAAGTGCAAGGATTTAGTACAGTAACATTGATTGAATTACTTGGCAAGGGAGCAATTGCATTATAATCACTATCTCCTGAAACAACAGCATGGCTTATAGTAGTCTTATACACTCCTCCTCTCTTAGCACTTCCACTTTTAACACCTATCACTATTCTCTACTCTTGATTAAAATTAGAAGGACTGAACACTAAAGATGACCCTGGAGACACGATTTCTATTCAATCACTATTCCCAATACTAAGGTTAACAGTAACGTTATCAGTAGGCATACTAGTTAACACAATGTAATAACTTGAAGTGAATCCTTCCTATACAACCACATCACCTGATATCAGTACATTTACTTGCCCAGCTGGTAGGATTATGGCTTAGAATTAAGTTGGAAATATTTCCGCAGAGCTAAAATTAGAATCATTTGTTTAAATTTCATGAGTAATTAGAGTAGAATAAGCCTGGCCTTGAGCTATTCCAGATAACGCTGTTGCTTGTACTTAGACTCCACTGTTGTAATTAGATGAGGTAAGTTAAACGAATATTGGTTCAAAAGATATTATAGAGGATTAAGGGTAAATTTAAACAATGTCTGATGGAGAGTCAGACAATTTAATTGTATAATTATCAGATTAGCCTTCTTCTAGTATCAAGTTGCCCTCCAAAAGCACGTATTTATCATTAGTTATATTAGTGTTTAATACCTAGATTGTCATCCAACCTCTTTCTGTTACTATTAAATCATCTAATCCATCAAAGTAAATTATTATTGGTTGAAACTGACCATCTTAGTATAGGGCTGTATGGGATATTGATAGCTCCTTTTAAGCTTGGGTAATGGTTTAAATAGTTATAGTGATTGGTTAAGGAGTGTTTCAATTAGAAGTGGTAAAAGTAGTAGATGTAATATCTAATGTACCAAGTGCAGTATCTAGTGAAGCTAAATTGATCTAAACATCACCAATTGGCTATCTATTCAAAACAATATCATAAGTAAGTGTACTAGACTACTCCTTATCTATATAACTCTATCCAATTTGAATCTATACAAGTCCCGGATCAAGCTATTAAGCAGTTTTATTTACAGTTAGGTTGCTATTAATACAAGTTGTACAATTAACCAAAAACTCGTAATCTCCTGACGAAGTAACAATCAAAGTATTAAAATCAAATTATCCATCAGTTCTAGTCTAACTATCCCCGTTTATCAAGTCCCCTGGGCCACTTGTCTTAGTTATCTCAACAGTTTAACTACTAGTCAAATTAGCACCTGTATAATCCTTTAAGTTCACCTAAATTTAGAAATTCTCCCCAGCATAAACTTCCTAATCCACTTATACCAGATTTAGCCCCTTGTCAACTTAAAAACTCTAACTAAATTCTTCTATACTTCCCTAACTAGCCTTAATTGTATACAATCCTTCCTTTAAAACACTTAAATCACTGAAAGTAGCTTCTCCATTGACTGTATTCTAACTCAAAGTTCCTTGTAAGTCTATACCGAGAATCTGTAAATCAATCTATTATCCGTCTAGATTCACAGTATTTGTATATCCATCCTCCAAAACAACCTTTACCTAAAATGTCTCTCCAACTTCCTTATTAACCGGTTGTTCACTGAATATTAAGGTTCTTACTTCCTGTACGCTAATATCAAACTGAGCAGACAGTACAGGATCTAAATCTTCACCCTGCGCTACTATTCGGCAACTAGTACAAGGAAGACTTACTTAAATGCTATCAAATACAACAACTCCAGCTACAGCATTTTTAGAGATAGTACCCATTAGGCCATCTCCTCCTACTAATCCAATCGTTACCAAATCAACAGCTGTGGCTTCAATGTTACCTCCGTTATTGATTTGTATACTAAATGCTTGTAAAGTATCACCTGTGCCAGTCTGTTTATAATTTACCGAGATTGGCTGACTCACAAACTATAAGTCTAGTGCATTAGACTGTAAAACCTGTATTAAAACCAAAAGACTTAACATATTTTTATATAGAAATAACTTTAGAAGATTGTATAAGAGAGAAAGGTAAATGAAGGTGTTTAGTATTGGGGAACTTTTGATATAGTTTAAGATGCTGCTAAAGGGAATTGTATATTGGAAAATTTGAGAGAGGAATTAGTTTGATAAACTTGCCAATTTAGATAGAGCATTCTAATCGAGAAAAGTTCTATTATATAATGAAACTCTTTCAAATTTATTTAATGAGTAGATATAGTTAATCTTTTAGCTTTATTTGCACCATAAGAATGTTAGCTTTGCTGTTATATCAAGCCAAAGAACTTTAAATATGAAATTTAACAAAGATTATATAAAAATCAAGCAAAACAGTATGCAAACTATCATACTAGTAAAATAAAATTGAATGTGTTATAGAAAGGGATTTTTTAAACGAACTACAAGAATAAAACTCAGGTAACAATCAATAATATTAAGTAGCTTATGCAAAACCATAGAGGAATCAAATAAGGAACTTTAATTTACTTTGTAAGGTAAATTTATATACAAGATTTTATTTCATCTAATAGACACTTTATAACAAAAAGATAACTTTAATAAAAACTGCTTTAGATTTATACATAAGGTTTTAGATGGCATTATGCATTAGTAAAGAAATTTAAGATGATAAATACAATAATTTCATATAATAAGCTCAAATTTGTAAGAACTAATCCTATTTCAAACTTTCGAATTAGCTCCTAGTAACTTAGATAATAAAGTTACTTATAAGTGAGATTGGTTTAGATCCTTGTTTAGAACGATATCTAATTAATTTATTTTTGATTTGTATCATAAAATAACATACAAACATTTATATCCCACACATTATCATTTCAAGCTTAAATAAACTAAAATAGTCTTAACAGGAAGCGAAGAATTAAGAAAACTTTTAATCAAATGTACGAAATACTTAAATTAATTATATCTGAAGCTATATAAAGGGAAAATAATTTTAGTTATAGAAAGCAAACTCTGCATGCAATTTCTAAAAAGTGAGCTTAATGCACTAACTATAGAGTAAACTTATTATAGCAGAAGTTGCTAATAATGAAAGATTGATAACCAAGGTAGAAAATGCACTGAAATTATCCTACAAGTGTATAGTAGTATAAAATTACAAGAGATTTCATTCATAATAATCTGTCGATGATTAAACTTATCATAAATGAGAATAGAGATTTATGACGATCTTAGGCATTTGCTAGCTAATATAAAATTGCTTTAATTACATATTCCTTAGCTTTAATTTATAGGTTTGCACAATTTGTTAGGCATTGAAAATGTTTCTAAAATCTTCGTTATATGGAATCCTCTATGTTTAAGCTTGTGATATTAGTTTACGTCCTTTAAGTCTAGAATGGATAATATAAGGCCTGTTTTGTTAGGGAAGCTAATTGATTTTCTTGTAGATGTCTTGAATTTAATGATTATCATATAGGGGTTTCAGTTATAACTTGCTGGGGTTAATAGACTTAGTGTCATCAATGGGAGTTAAGTATCGTTTCAATGTACTTCCGCTTCTTCTTTTAGGAAAGAAACTGTTTTATTTGTAGAAAGAGCTTTAATCGTATTTATGTTTTTGAGTCCTTGACATAAGATTCTCATTTCCTAGGCTTAGTGTGCGTCTTTGCAGTCTATACCGTTTTCCCTGCATGTATAAAGCATCCATTTTTATGTGTATATAAAGGAATGTGATTAGGGGTTTCAAATCTTATGATGGGAGGAAGAAATACTTAATTATAACCTGTTATAATTACAATGCTTTATAGTACTCTTTTCTTAAAATAACTGCATATGTTTACACTAATTGTATTTACTATTATATAAATTATGAAATAAGAGTACACTTAGTCTTGAAAGTAAATAAAAAAGGTTTAATTATTCCAGAAATTTCAAAATTTAACAATATAACTCCTTTGCTCTAATTATATATTAGAATTACAAGAAAAACTTTGTTTAATCATGTATACATTAATCATACTAAATTGCATATTAAGGCCTTAACTAAATTACCTACTTAATATAAACTCTTTAAATTCGTCTAGATTATTAAAACTTTGGCTGCTCCCATCAAATGACTAATAATTCATAAATTTATCTTATGCTTCTTTGATTACCTAAAACTAATTCGCGAATAGAGGAATTCCGCAGTTATAATTCTACTCTTATTTATTCGGATATTCCTTTATGAGTTTAAAGAAGCCTTTCTTACACGATTCATATGCACATTCATATTTGCTCTTATTTACCAGTTTGATTATTTAATTAAGTATTCTTTTTAAAGTATCATTGTTTGTCTGCTGCAGTTTTTGTATAATAACTTATGCTTAGTCCATTTACCTATGATAAATAAAATTACTTCAAATCAGAAACTTTCTCTAATGCTTTATAGGACATCCTCCTACATAAACGCCGCATAATTTATACAATCCATCAACATTAATTAAAATAGGGCTTCCGGACATACCATAATTGGTTGTATTGGTTACATCCATCATGGTATTATCAGACCCTTTATTAATTATGTATCCAGATGATATAATCCTTTACCTCCTGCTAAAGAATGTGCTACTTATGATTCTTCATTTATTTCAATCCTTTTATAAAATTGGAGCAATACAATGATCCCCTCAATCATCTAAATTGGGATAACCAATAATGTTAACCTAGCTATCATTCTATACCTCACTTTCTTACGCTATTTCTATACAGAAGTCTTCAAATTAAGTCGTATTTTCCACTGGAGTTGTAACAATACATAAAGCTATGTCATCTGCCAGGGCATAAGTGTGATTATTTGAACTTTTTGCTCTTTTGTTTATATCACAAAAAATCTTAATCGGGAAAATTTTGTACCTCTCTCTATTAGTGTAATTTTTATTTGGTTTAAATGATGCCGAGTCTCTGGATGATAATCGATCCCTTATTGAATCATAATAGCAGTGGGCGGCCGATAGAGCTAATCCTACTATTCTTTCATTACCTAAGAAATACTTATGGTCTTTAGCAGCTATAAAGAAAAATGTTCCATTCTCTGTAGAGCCAACTTTTAAATTGCCTAAGTCTTCATTAATAGCACTGGTTTAAGAGCTTGTAAAGAAACCTTGTGGGCTCGCATTCCCTGATAAATAGCCTCCAAATCCTTTAGAAAGTATATTTTAATTAAGAACGCATTAAGGTATCAGATCCATTTATAAGGATATAATAATTATAGTGTTATTGAACGCTTTTAGAGACAATAAGCTGATATAATTCTATAAGATAGTAAAAGTAGCTATATACTTCAAAATATATGTTATTCAAGTATAATTGTTTAAATCTTACAAGCTTTGCAACATTTAAGGGATTAATGAGTAAACTATTATAGTTAAATAGGGAAAAATAGCTTTTCCTATAGTTTACATTACAGTTTGTATGAAAACTTAAAGTATAATAATACTTATATGCTTCTAGTTTCATCCTTATTACCATAAGTATATAATAATTAGACTTATAGAAGGACTGGGAGGTAAGTGCAATCGCCCCTGCCATATGTGCTGGATTTTCAGACATAAATTCTGCAAAATTTAGACATGAAACCATCTTCTGTTCCAAAAACGACAAAACAAGAAAGAGTAAGAGGTTGAGTACTATTATAAGTATACTACTGGCCATAATCATTATAGATAATACAAGTAGTTTCTCAATATTTCGCTTTAAGTGATTAGGAAGGATCGTAAATTCAAGAAAGGCCTAAAACTCAAGGCTCTTATTATTGATTAGCTATAAAATACACTTTTTTAATTACACCGCAAGCTAATAACCTATTGGAACGTTCTCAATACAGCTAACAAACATACTAAATACAACTATAATTGATGCTACAATAATAGAGACATCCTTAGCAGATCATCATTAATGCGGGATTTTAGGCTCTAGGTTCTGTGTTTGAATTACATTGGGTTAGGAAATATTGGATTATATACTGGAAGTAAGGAAGATGCTAGTTAGAGACTCTGTTCTTATGGCTAATTGAATAAGGCTTTTATAGATGGAAGAAGAAAGAACACGGAAAAAGATATAAGAAACAATCCAAAAGACTTAGAAAATCGTATAAAATAGGAAATTGGAATAAGAACGTTAAAAGGCAAAATAAGAGTTTTATTAGAGCAGATAGTAAAATCTGCAATAAATTCGGGCCAAAGAAACGTAATTAAGGAATCAACGGTGGTCAAATAGAAAAGATATTGCTCATTCTATTTTGGTATAAAAGCAATAAGATTATAGTCAAGGAAAACAAACTACTGTTACAATCAGAAATAACAGTTTAGACAATAAAATCAAAATTCATAGAGAAAAAGTTAAATAAGAAACTAATTGTTGGAAGGGGCTTAAAGGATTAAAAGGTGGTAAGAAACTAAATTACAGTAAAAGAGTCGCAAAATTTGATAAAGCTAAGGAACAGTTGTAATAACAGATAATGGAAATGGAATTGATAAAGAAATTGTAGAATACATACTAAGTTTAAAAAGCAGCTTATAAAGAATAAGCTATCAATTCTAATGCATCAAATACTATATCTACTATTCAAGACTCGAAGTAATCTCAACGAAGCTAATAGTTTGATTAATTTTAAGTAATAAGCTTTTATACCATTATCTCAAGGATATTTTTCCGCTCTAAATCTTTATAAATGGGAGATTTTTACTGGGACTGTCCCCCTTAATATAATATATTAATGAACGGATTTGGAGACTATCTAACAGGATATATAGACTAATCAGGTAACTTTACATATCAATAAACTTACCTTATTGAGGAAAGTGATGGCTTAAACAGAATACAAGTAGGATCTACAAGCAATGCCACATTTTTTTTAATAGCTGCTAACGACAATAAGTACTACGTAAATAATAAAAGAGTACAGCAAATAGAGGATAATGAATCTAATAAGAAACCTGAATCACTTTTGCCTAAAGATTATCCAGCAAAGAAAATAAACCTTGAAGAAAGCTAAAATCCAGTTTAATAATAAGAAGAAGTCGAAACCGTATAATAGAATTAGCTCTTCCAAGAATAAGAGATAAAAGAGTAGGAAGCATATAAAAGATAACTAGATATGGAGAAACAGTTATGTAATTAAAGAATAGTAGGACTAGCTCTGTCCGCAGCCCATTGTTTTCATGATCCAATAATTAATAAAACAATAGTTGCAATGTTTGTATCCTTTGAGTCAATTAGAGCTTCTATCAAAGAAAATATATTTTCAATTTACCCCATTAAAAGATACAGCAATCTAGCATAGAAAAGAAGAAGCAAAAGTAATCACAGTTATGCCATGGCAGATGACATAGTTTTATGTCTTTTAACCGTTCCGATTGATTATGGAGGATAATAGGATGAATTCTATTTACCAATAGCTCAATAAAATGAGGTATTTGAGGGAAGGTAAGTCAGTATCATTGGCTATCCTGACTATTAAAGAAGAAATATCGATTTTATTGCTCCGATTTTACAGGGGAAGCCAAATCAATGGGAAATTATTGAAGAAGCATTCTATGGAGGTAATCGCAAAATAGTATCATTTGGATAAATACTTAATACAGGATCGGACAATACAATGATAGATTATAACAATTCAACAGTCTCTGGCATGTCCGGAAGTCCAATTCTGATAGATGTTAATGGTTAAACTAAAGTATGTGGGGTCCATGCAGGAGGATGTCCAATCAAATATTAGAGATAACTGTTAATATTGGGTACTCTAATATATAATAAGTAAACTGATGAAGCTAGAGTTCTTATAGAAAAACTCTAATAAAAGAATAATCATACTTTAAATTGAATATTAAGAAATGTAAACTATAGAATGGACCACTCCGATAATGAAGGTGCAGCAAAATAATGTCATGATGGTGTCCGAGAACTTGTAACAGAATATCCAAATAAAGAAAAGGTGAACTATAATTGTGGAGTTCCCCTTTTTGCTAATTAGTTTTAATCAATCAGAACAGCACAAGAGAAATTTATGAATCATTAATCAACCGAGTATTTTGATAGTTTAGACGAGTTTAGAGAGTTTTTGTTTAGATAGTTAATTGCATTTAAATAAATTTACTTGATCTATTTGATTATGTCTTTAAGATTTATAATAATTTATTTTGATATGCATTAGATTTAGTATCAGACACCTAAAACTTAATTATTTTAGGTAGATAAGTATTTCTAATCAATCCTTATATATTCCTTAATCTCACTAAATAGTAGAGTTAGAAAGCAGGTATTACAATCAAATAGGTATTGTTTAAAATCATACAGAGCTATATAGGCAATATCAAGATTGCAACTACTGCATAGATAAATATTAGTTCAACTATTGTCAAATATTCTAATTAATTCAGTCTCCTCGAATACTAAATATGCTTTATTACTTAAAATTATTATAGTTCATTAGAATAAGTCCCTTATTACCAGATAGAAAACTAGCTATCAAAATGTATAATAAATCTAATAAATATGTCACAACCCAATGTACCTTCCCTTCCTTAACTCTTAAACTTTAATTGAAGAGTGGATTTAGGACTGTAAAATTCAAACCTTGATAAAGTTCCCTCAGTACCTACTGCATCACTATAACTTTAAACAGAAGAAGGCACATTTGACTTAGAGTTTACAAGAGATAGATTAAGTTTATTAATTAAAGAATTCGATCAAGTTAAAGAAACTTTAGACTCATTAGCCGAAGAGTGATTAATTATAGTTGTTTAACATTTTAGCTTATTAACTTATAGCAGTTAGTACTATACTCAGCATAGTAATTATCCATCTAATCTTTATCATACATATAACTACTATAATCCTTTGATCAACATACTAAAATAACTACAAGATTATCTATAATCAACAAAAATGATTAATTATATTTTCTGCTGTATAGGAAGAAACAACAAACCAAATTAAAACTCTTAGTAGCTATCAACCAATTTCCAATCCAATCAATTCTTAAGTTAAAATACCTAAGAAAAACTTGAAACAATAAAAACGTAATTAAAACAAATAAAGTAAACATAAGGACTAGTTAATTTTACGAAACCATAACAAGTAAAGGTCGGTATGCTTCCAGTTTACACCCACAAAGACGGAAGATTCACTTATACAGGAGAATCAAGGAAGATTTTATTAGGTAAATAATAACACCCTATATTTCTACCAATTTATTAATACTACTCAACATACCCTTCAAGCTGCTTACTAATCCTTGATTCCTCAGCAAGATGACTTTTAAACGTATTTAACTTGTTTTTCAGTCCAGAAATCAAATTCTACTTTACGCCTAAAATTTCATCAACCTCCTTTACATACTATTCCAACTGATTTCCCGGCCTATCAACCTCATTTAGCATTTCCATCTCTACCTTAATTAACTCCACCATCTAGTCAATCATTCCTCTATGCGAATGTATCAAATCCTCCTCCTCTGCTAGAATCTGCCCGATTAAAGACTCATGTTAACTTGCAAGCTGCTTAGTATCAACAGGCTTTTGCCTACTCTACCCTTAAGTAGTTGTTCTTTTAGCTTAGAACGTTGGAACTCGAGACTGTGACTGATTCACACTTGGTATTTCTTACTATTTCTACTACGCGGGTGCCTTAGGCTGTCTTGGATTTTTAGCTTGATTAGTAGGCTGTGCCCTTGGCAGCATAAGAGGGTCATGGTAGGTCTTATCCGTCTTTTTCATTTCCTTTACTCTATCCGCATATCTTAACGTATTAAGTGTGTTCTCAGAGGCTGATAAGCATGGGGACAAATTAGCAATCATTACTGTCTTGCAATTTCCTACAAAAGAGTCCTTTAGTACCTAAGTCAGCTTACTTCCTCTGAACGGAGTGTGCTTCTTATCCTGGTCCAGGGCCCTTATGCATTCCTTCAAGGCCAGCAAGGACTTATTAATCTCAGCGCCGTCAATTCTAGTTTGCTTATCTGAATTACCAGTATCTGCACCTCTCTCCGATCCCGCAAGATCTATAAAACTAAGCTTACCTCGTAGTCTTCGGCCTTCTTTTAAGGAAATCTCTAGTACTGCATGCGATCGTGAAGACTCGTCATTGGCACCTGTCTGGCCTACTGTACGGGCCGCCATTCCTACGGACAGAACCTGCATAAGGCTCTCTACATTGTGCACGATGTTTCTGCTGAGGCCCTGGATCTATACGTTCTGACGCGCGTCTTCACGGGCAAACACCTACTCGCGCTCTCTTAAGAGATCGTGCAGCTTCTCACAGTATATCTCGTAGAAGGCCACATACACCTCTACATCCGGATAGTGGGTTTAAATGGTGTTGTAGATGTCGTTTGCTGCAAGAATATACATTCCAGGCACTCCCGCCTCACCCATCATAGTAAAAGTCTTACCACTCCCTGTCTAACCATAGGCAAAACAGGTAACTTTGGTTTAGTTAAAAGCAGCTTGTACTATAGGCTATACACAGGCTTGATACAGTTCCTCATTTGTAACATTTTCACTGAAAACATAATCAAATGCAAAATTATGCTCTTCCGTGTACTTCGTTAAATCTACTTTGATACGGGGTTCATAGACTATTAAAGAGTTTGGGGAAGTTTATGTTATTATATCTTGATCGTTGTTTTAGGCTTCTTTTGAACTCATTGGGCGCTTACGCACAACAACGCTTATTTTGGGTTCCTAGCTCATATTTTAAAAATTATTATGAAATTGGTAAATTAAGAAAATGAATTTTGATATTATTCCACCTCAAAAGCTAAATAAGAAGATTAGGAAAAGAGGTAATGTGTTTGGAGATGAGTAATCTACTGAGTAAAGAGATTCCGTGTAGAATGTTAATGCTTAGTTGAAAGATTTGTATTATAATTAGACTAGTGATGAGAAGTTCGATATTAGGTTCGTGGAAAAGAAAAAGCCTTAAAATAATAACTTTGAATCAAGATATTAGAAAGGGCTGAAAAAGTAGCATAAGATTAGAGAAAGGGAGAGGAGTATAATAAGAGAAAGGATAGAGGAAAAGTTAAGGACGGAAGAATCTGCTTATTTAGGAGAAACACTAAGCTTTATTACTCCTTCATATGCTAAATTACTAGAAAAGAATAAAAAGTATGAACTGAAATCATAAGAAGAGGAGAATTAGCCTATTCAACCATAAGTATAGGAAGTGCAAATAATTGAGACTAAAGAAGAGAAGGTTAAAGTATAGGAAGAGCTGCCTAGTGAAAAGAGTAATGATGAGCTGCCTAGTAAAAAGAGTAATGATGAGCTGCCTAGTGAAAAGAGTAATGATGAGCTGCCTAGTATAAAGAGTAATGATGAGCTGCCTAGTATAAAGAGTAATGATGAACTGCCTAGTATAAAGAGTAATGATGAGCTGCCTAGTAAAAAGAGTAATGATGAGCTGCAAGCTATTAGAGAAAGATATCTAATGAGGAGGCAAAATAGAAGCTTAAATGCATAGATTACTGTCCAAAATATAATAAAATGATTAATTCGCTTATAAGAACAGCAACCTTAGGAGGTGGTTGTTTTTGGTGCTTAGAAGCTGTATATTAAGATCTAGACGGTGTGTAATCAGTTACATCAGGCTACTCGGGAGGTTAAATACAGAATCCTACATATGAATAGGTTTGTTCTGGGAATACAGGCCATGCCGAAGTAATTCAACTTGAATTCGATTAATCTAGAATTACCTTCTAAAAGATACTAGAAATATTCTGGCAGATTCATGACCCAACTACACTAAACCGACAGGGCCACGATACTGGAACTTAGTACAGATCAGTCATATTTTATCATGATGAGGAATAAAAGGTTATTGCTGAGCAATCTAAGTAAGATGCAGAGTAGTAAAGGATATGGCCTAATCCTATAGTAACAGAGATATCCCCTTTTACTGTATTTTACCCAGCTGAGCGTTATCATTAAAACTTTTACAAGGCTAATCCAAATCACGGTTATTGCAGGGCAATAATTGTACCGAAAGTAAGAAAGTTTAAACAAGTTTTTCCAGATTTATGATTAGTAATTACTACAATTCTTCAGCTGGCCACCATCCGTAATCTGGTTATTTATCACTAGCACTTGATACTGTAATTCTGTCTCTGTATGATCTTTGATTAGAGTTAACTCGCTATTGAGGTCTATTCTGCTATAAGTTTTGTAAGTATTGAAACTACGGTGCTTATATCTACTGAAATTAAGGAATTCTTACTCTCTGACTTTACATTAAGCAAGTATTCACCATAGGCATTGGAATTCCTAAGCGTCTGGATATCTGTTCATTACTGAATCCTTGTGATTACAAAAATAATACATTTTGCATAAGACTTTATTACATTGCTTGTGCTATATTGGGTTACTGAGGAATTTGTTACTCTTATACTGGTTGAAGATTGTTTTATGCAATTTCAGTAGGCTGTATTGAAACCTGATTAGAATTCTACTCTTTTTATTTAGCCTATCTTTGGGCTTCTGCTTTCTACTTAGCTTATTCTTCCTATCTTTAGGCTTCTGCTTTCTACTTAGCTTATTCTTCCTATATTTTAGCCTCTCTTTACTATTATTGGAGTTGTTATTCTTAGTTACTTTCTTAGACTCTCTAAGGCTAGGAATTAGCTTCATTACAGTATTCCTATGCATATAAGGAGAATGCATTGACAGCTGCATCTTTTCTTTATTATAAGTTCTCGTTTATGTTTTAATTTAGAATAAACAAAACTCCGGTATTAAGTCCAAATATTTGCTAGGCTCCATAGATTCCTTCATTCTATATTGTTTCTTATATCATTGAGCTGATTACAGTAAAAAAGGGTTGTTTAAAATTCTCCGCGTTCATCATTATCTAAAGGATTTGCTATTCTGTTACTTAAAGTTACGCAGCTGTTTCCTAAACTCCTTATATCATGCTGAGAACTGCTATATTGTAACTCATTTGAGTATTTCGATTAGCCATTATTTGCTAAAATACCTTAAGTTTTTAATTTAACTAAAATAAACGTTAGTGCTAAAATATATCTAGCTGATATAGAAGTGGAATGAAGTATTTAGTTTATGTATATAACTTTCAACAAGGGTCACTGTGTATAGATTTAGGTATATTTATAATATAGGGAAACTCATACTACATTAATATGCTAAATCATTATTAATCTACTTTATTGAGCTTCCAATCAGTATAAGATCCCACGTAATTATAAGCCTCATCTGCCCCAGCATAGCACGCTAACAAGTAAGTAAAAGAGGCTGTATTTCCTAATAAACAACTTGTTATTATAATTTTGTTAATGTCAATTCCATTATCCTACATAATCTATCTAACTTCTTATTATCCTTTAATAGTATTATCCTCATTAACAAACAATTCACTCTAAACCTACAAAATATTAGGAACAGCTCCATTCTAACTAATATTTTAACTATCCCTTCCATCCCAGATAATAACGTTCTAATCATTCTATGCATCTACTACTTTACTCAAATTAGCAATCATAGACGGATCCTCACTATAAGAAAACATAAATTCATCTGATACAGCCTTCTTTTAAACTTCTCCTGTTTCGATTTCCCTTTACTCTCTCTTTCATTTAGTCAATCCTCCATTTAGCACCCAAACATTTTAGAATCCAAAGTATCTTAAAGTCCACCAAACCCTAGATGCAAATTTATGTCCAATATCGTCATATACAATAACGGGATTGCCATCATCAGGTAAATTAATTTCTTTCATATAATTAGTAAATTGCTCTAAGGTAGGAAGAGCATTGGGATGATTGGAAGTTTGGTCCCTTATTCTCCCCATTTACCAAATTAGAGAGTTTGGAATTCGTTCCTCTTTCTCGATTTATTACAGATTTTATGATGTTGAGCATTTTACTATATAAAGCTCATCTGAGTGTTTCATTTGATCTAAGTCTTCCGTTTCTAGTAAAATATCCTGTGATGTAAATCGGCATGTATTACGCATGATCCGAGTTGTTATTTATCGTTGAATCTAATACAACCTTGTATTCATTTTTTATTAATTATATGCGTTTATTATAAGTAGTTTGTCCTTTTAATAATCGACTAATAAAACTAGTATAACTGTATACAAATGGTTTAACTTCATAAAAATGTTATTAATTATAATCCTAAGTACTACTAAATCATAGTGCATAAGACCCATATGCTAGGATGTAAACTCCCCATATTGCTATAATATAAGTGAAAATAATGAATTTATTTAAGTACATTAATGCTAACAAGATCAAATCTGTTCGGCTAATAACAACTACTCCAATAAGCCAATGACTCTGTCATTTGGCTAAATTTGTTAATAATAGTAAGAAATCTTACAAGAAAAATATCCAGGAGAATTCTGCACATCTGATCAAAACTGTAAATCACAAAAATGCTAAAGAGGGATTTGTATAGGAAAACAACAAGGAGAGGGATGCTAGAGTGCTTATGACTGCGATATTGGTCTATCATGCACCAGTGAATCTTAAGGTATATGCAGAAGTGCTGTAGAAATTGGAAATTAGTGTAATCATCAGTACTAATGTAGCAATAACGCTGGATGCTTTAATGGAATATGTACAGAATTATTCAGTTTAGGAAATGGGTAGTAATTTACTTCTTTTTAGTAAGGCACTGATCCTCTTTTATGCTAATCAGGCTACTATGATTCTGATTTTATATGCCAAACTGCTCCTAAAAATGAAAGATAACCTTATGATGCATGCGAAGGTAACGAAGACTGTGATTTAACTAATGGCAAAACAGGAAGCTGTGGATGTGGACTCAATTCTGCTGGCAAAGCGTTCTGCAGGGCAGTTGCAGGAGATGATGAATTCATCAACTATAAAAACTCACTTAAAAGTATTATGCAAATCAACTAGAACTGTCACATAGCTATTAGATTCAGTGCTAGATGTCCTATACTAGAAAATACTAGTTAAATCAATGAGCTATAAAAAAATTACTACTTGTACTTATACAGACACCTGATAATAGACTCTCCTTCCTGTGTGTGGAAAATGATTAATCCTTAAGCTGAAAATTACAAGTACTTAAAAAGCCCCAGTGATGATGACGAGGAAGATGTAGAGTGGCTTTTTATTACTATAGGAATCGTTTTAGGCTCGGTATTGCTATGTAGTTTGATAGTATTAGTTTTTATGAGGAAATGCATGGTTCATAGACTATGAAATTCTCAAGAATAATACGAAGCTTTACCCATTTCATCAACACAGTTAGCTCATACTGTTGAAGGAGATTTCAATTCAAAGTTTGATATTGATGATTTCAAGATGGATGAGATAGAGGTGCATGTTCTAATAAAAGGAATACCTGTTGGAGAATTAGCTGATGCAAATACACTTGAAATAAGAGATTAAACTGATTTTCCAGTAGCGTAAGAAGTCTAAACTGAAGAAAAACTAGAACTAACACAGAATATGGAAGCAGTTAATAATAAGTGAAATTTTTGTTTTAAATATATAAGATACACTAAGATCGTATCTTAGTGAATTTAAGCAGGAGATTTATATAATTATTAAATGTAAGTTTATTAATATCCTGTAAACGAAGCCTAGCAATAACCCAATTGCATGTAACTGTTGCCATAAGTTGCATTACATCAGAGACAAGAATTATTCCAAAATTTAGAAAGTATTGAACACTTATCTATTAATATAAATCCTCTTGAAAAACACTCAATCTCAGCCGGATTAAGAGCTAAAATGATATCTTGGCTGATAGAAATTTATTGCCGATTTGAATGCTTAGACTAAACTTTCTTTTTATCCGTTAAATACATGGATAAATATTTCACATATACTAAAAACAAGTAAAAGGCATCTGATATTCATTTGATAGGAATATGCTGTATCTTACTTGGTTCTAAAATGGAAGACATCAGACCTATACGTCTAAAGGATGCTAGAATTAAGCTAGGTCATAATAAATTCTCACCTGATGAGATTCTCCGTAAAGAATTTGAAATTGTGTAAACTCTTTAGTTTGATCTTTTATATACTACACCAATTGATTTCTAGGGTAAATTCCAAGATTTACTACTCCCAAAGTCAATAGAGGAAACAGCTAAAATTATACTGATAATTTGACAGCATTTTGAGAATCTTGGATTTAAACCATCCCACGAAACAACTGCTGCTTATGTTATCGCAGCAACTTGTTCTAACTATGCTCAAATAGTTCCTAATATTTTCCAAATAGCTTAACTTGACCAGGCGAGTATTGACACAGAAATGAATGTACTCTATGCCTCAATAGTCAACTTCCCAAGGACATTTCCAAAGTACATGGACTGTTTTACAGAGTTAAAATGCAGATTTGTAGGCTAAGTGCCAGGACCTCTGTTTGATTTTGAAGACTGCGAACTGTCTCGCATACAAAGAAACTTGATGTCTAATAATTTTAATTAATAACATATTTTCTACCAATTTTGCCTTATAATACGATAATGATTAATACTAAGCAGCTTTTCCAGCGATTCCTTGATAACTAATTGAACACTCGTCGGCGTATATTTAAAAATATCCATCTATTCCCCAAGCAGTTCCCCAATTATTTGCTGCTATTCAATAAACTTTACCCTTATTAGTTCCCCATCCTACAAGTCTAACTGAATGGCTTCCTAGCTCTTATCCTGAAACATGCTTATAAATTCCACTTTTATAGCTAAAAAAGTCTTGATAAATTGTAAAAGCTGTTTACACAGGACCGTTCTCTTTTATTTCCTTTTATATTGCTTTAACATTAGAGAAGTACTGTACATTTTTAGATTTATAAAATTTAGCACTAGATCCATCACTGCATTTACTACCATGACATTCCCCATTCATCCCATCTCATGAGGTATAAGGATCACATTGAGCGCTAGGAAGTCCAGTCATTTCTGTATAGCTTCAAGCAGCCCCTAAAAATCCTCCTGCACATCCCCGATTCAGTGTATCACATGATATAAGATGTTAATAGGAAAGCAGTAGATTCTTATCTTTCCCAGTAATACAGTATCTATCACTTAACACTTCAGCACAGGCAAAGGCCCAGGCAGCTCCACAGCTTTAGGAGTTTATTATGGGATGTATGCATTTAGACCATTTTGTACGGGCATCAAAGTTATTAGGGATTCCAACTGTATCATGTATATATTCATCTTCTTAAGCTTCAGGAATTGGAGTAGTTAATGTTCCTAAGTATTATCTAGCTTCTTCTACTGTCATTTCTCCTACTCATTCTTTTGAGGCTATTCAATCTCCTTATTAGTTTATTCAATCTATTTGCTCATCTGTTATTACTTGCTAGTTGTTTAGAAGGGTAACGGGAGCAGATGATAGAGATAGTTAAATGATTAGGAGTAATGGAAGGAATTTTAGCATATTTATTCAACAAATAATATTAAGTAATTGTTAGATATTAAATAGTATCGCAGTTGCTCTGGTTGTTCAATATCTTTTCAAGCCTTTGTTTGTCTTTTAGTATTTCTAAATGGGTTTGGTTTAGTTGTTATGATGTTAGATGTAATTTGTTAGCAATAGAGAAAAGATCGTTTTAGGTTTATGGGATATTTATGTTCTTATCTTTAGAATCAAATATGAGTAAATCATTTAAGTATGTGTACTTTTAGTTGTCATTTAATTCGCTTAAAATATCTAATACTGGCTGTTTTTAAGACTTTTATTATATGGTTTATCTACTTATTTGTTAGTAATAAGGTGACTAGGCTCTTTATCTTAGTTACATCTTTTGCATTAAAACAGATGATGACTTATTACGCTATTAAGTTAATTTTCTAGGAATTATTTAAATGCTTTTACTTTCACTAATATTTGTGCATTAAGAAATTTGATTATTATAAGTCAGGATATTTTGCATAAATTCATACAATATGGTGAATATACCTGTTCTATCTACTTCTTCAAGCTAATCTTTTTGTATTCTTTGTAAGATCAATTGTATCCTTTTCTAGCCTTAAATTGTCATTTTATTTTATTTTATTCATTAAGGAGCGCTTTTCAGTAAATTTAACAGTTAAACTGGCTTTTTAAGGTAACTGGTTAGGTTTTATCATATATTATTATAAGTAACTTCCTCAGAATTACCATGGCTGATTTCTGAAATAACTGTTACAATACATACTGAAATATCTTATATTACTTATTAAGGAGTGCTTATTTATCTTATTTCCGTAAGTTTTCTTATTGTGATTTTTCTTATATTATCATGAATATAGGAATCTGCAGAGTTCTATTACTCATCTATATATTTTTGCATTATTTGATCAATAAGAGTTTTAACCTAATCAGTAACTTTTCTATTTTTGCACTCTTAGTATAAAGACTCGTATAATTACTAGTTTTCATCATCTTCTTAGCAAAAGTTATCAATTTATAAAAGAATTTAATCGGAAATATATCCAATACCCAGCATTTCTTCTTTGATACTTCTTAACTTCTATAAACTTGTGGTTTTATCCTTCTCTTCTTTATAAGTATTATCTTCCTAACTCCTTTATGTTAACTATGGAGTTCTATATCTCATACTGTTCTTCAGTTTATAAGGCTTTTGAGGTAAATTAAGCATTTAGGTTTGATTCTCAGTTAGCACACTTCTATTCATATCACATGAGAATTAATCAGGAGAAGATCTGAGACTTTACATACTAGATTCATTGCTATTGTTAATTTAACGATTCATTGCTCTACTTAAAAACTTTTTCTTAGTGGATGCGGATCTCAGTATATTTCTTACTATCTGGGATTAGTTCTCGTTAACAATCTTCTTCTTATTTGGAGGTTAAAGAACACTTCTATAAGGTTTTCTACTACCATGAATTTTTTAAAACATTTCTTTAATAATAAATATGTTTAAATTACTCAAACTATTAGCTTCTTTACGACACAGTGTTGTATTTATTAGAATGAGTAGCTTACAAATGACTCTTTACTCTTCACATTTTTATGAATTCTGCTATCTTCATCCCTTTACTTTTATCATATACTAAATTTACAGTTATATCGAATTAAATCCTTTTATCAGCTTTTAAAGCAAGCTATCTATGCTTTCTTGATAACCCTCGTAATTTCAATATGATCTAGCTAATTAAAGATAGCTTATTTGGTTATTATCTAAAAAGATACAACCTAATATGCTTCTAAACTTACTAAGCCACTATTTAGTATTTAAGGAGACTTATTGAATTCATATATATTACAGCAGCATTTTTAGTAGTTATAATAATTACTCTTACTTATCTATACAGTAGCTATATCCCTTTTCAAACCTCTTATATTAGTTTGTATAACTTATAAGTGCTATCCACCTGACTGTAAGATCTGTATTGTGATTCTATTTTTATATATAAAAATATTTATTAAACCATAAGGAATGTGAGGTGTATGAGGATATAAAGATTAATTAGAAGTATACTTCAGATGTTTTAGTCTTATATGTCTAATACTAATACATTAAAATAATCGACATTGATTTACCATTGAGAAAGTCTACTGTGATTTGCATTAAAAAGTGCTAGATTCAGGTATTGGTTGAATGAATAAAAGAAATATGAATTTATTAAAATGCAATTAGCTATCTAAACAAAAACTCTCTAAACTCGTCTAAACTATCAAAATACTCGATGGATTAATGATTCATAAATTTCTCTTGCGCTGTTCTGATTGATTAAAACTAATTAGCAGAAAGAGGAACTCCACAATTATAGTTCACCTTTTCTTTATTTGGATATTCTGTTACAAGTTCTCGGATACCATCATGACATTACAATCCTGCATCTATATATTGTTATTATTCCATTGATTATTCTACGTTTCTTAATATTCTATTTAAATTGTGATTATTCTTTTATTGTAGTTTTTCTATAAGATCTTAAGCTAAAATAGTTTATTTATGATATAAAAGACGGCCCAATATCAAAAGCTATCTCTAGTACTTTATTGGGCATCCTCCTGCATGAACACCACACACTTTCATTTCACCATTAACATCTATCAGAATTGGACTTCCTGACATGCCAGAAGCCGTTGAATTGTTATAATCTATCATTGTATTGTCCGATCCTTTATTAAGTATTTATCCAAATGATACTATTTTACGATTTCCTCCATAGAATGCTTCTTCAATAATTTCCCATTGATTCGGCTTCCCCTTTAAAATTGGAGCAATAAAATCGATATTTCGTTCTAATTAGCCAGGATAACCAATGATATTCACTTAGCTCCCTTCAAATACCTCATTTCATTAAGCTATTGGTAAGAAGAATTCATCATATTGCCCTTCAAAATCAATTTTAACAGTTAAAAGACATAAAACTATGTCATCCGCCATAGCATAACTGTGATTATTTTTACTTCTTCTTTTCTAGTTTATATCACTGAATCTTTTAATGGGGTAAATTGAAAATATGTTTTCTTTAATAGAAGTTCTAATTGGCTCAAAGGATGCTTATCTTATAGTTGTTGTTTCATTTTTGATTGGATCATAGAAGCAATGGGCTGCAGACAAAGCCAGTCCTACTATTCTTTAATTGCATAATTGTTTCACTTAAGTACTTCTTATATCTTTTTATTCCTCTTTTATTTCTTCTTCTTATTGTTTATTTGGGTTTTAACTTTCTTCATCAAGCCTTAATTTCATCATTGAATAATCTTTAGGCAAAGGTGGTTCAGATCTCTTATTAGATTCATTATCCTCTACTTGCTGTAAACTTCTATTATTAACATAGTACTTATAGTCATTAGCAGCTATCAAAAAATAAGTGCCATTGCTTGTAGATCCTACTTATATGCTGTTTAAGTAATCACTTTCCTCAATAAGGTAAGTTTATTCATGTGTAAAGTTACCTTATTAGTTTTCGTATCCTGTTAGATAGTCTCCAAATCCGTTCATTAATATATTATATTAAGGGGGACAGTCCCAGTAAAAATCTCCCATTTATAAAGATTTAGCGCGGAAAAAATATCCTTGAGATAATGCTATATAAGTTTATTACTTAAAATTAATCAAACTATTAGCTTCGCTGAGATTGCTTCGAGTCTTGAATGGTGGATGCAGTATTTGATCCATTAGAATTGATAGCTTATTCTAATTCTTCATAAGCTGCTTTTTATACTTGCTATGTATTCTACAATTTCTTTATCAATTCCATCTCTAATAACTCCATTTCCATTATTTGCTATTACAACTATTCTTTAGCTTTGTCAACTTTCTCAACTCTTTTATTGTAATTTTATTCATTCTCCTACAATTTAGTTTCTTACCACCTTTTAATCCTTTAAGCCCCTTCCAATGATTAGTTTCTTATTTAACTCTTTCTCTATGAGTTTTGGTTCTATATTTCTTGTCTAAATTGCTATTTCTGATTATAACAATAATTTCTTAATGCTTTTCCTTGATTATAATCTTATTGCTTCTATACCAAAATTGAATTAGCAATATCTTTTCTATTTGACCGCCGTTGATTTCTTAATTATGTTCCTTTGGCCCGAATTTATTGCAAATTTTATTATCTGCTCTAATAAAACTCTTACTTTGCCTTTTAACGTTCTTATTGTTATTTCCTATTTTCTACAATTTGCTAAGTCTTTTAGATTGTTTCCTGTATCTTTTTCCGTGTTCTTTCCTCTTCCATCTATAAAAGCCTTATTCGATTTGCCATAAGAACAGAGTCTCTATCTAGCATCTTCCTTTGTTTCTTTACTTCCAATAGTGATACTTTTTCATTGGAAGTTACTCCGTTTTCAGTTCCACTATCCATTTTATATAGTTCTATTGAGTAATAACAATTGATTCAACTAAAATTACCTAACTATTCTTTATTAGCCTTCCATTCACTAAAAGATCCACTATATAATCTAATATTTCCTAATCCAATATAATTCCATAAAGCAATTCCAACACAAGCATTCAATCCTTTCAAGCAAGAAACAATCACAGGCTTATTTAAATCTAACCCTGATTCCTAAAAGTAATTCCTGACCTCTTCCTTTGACTTAACACTTTTATCCTCATTAAGACAAGGATGAAATGGAATATTCACAGCTCCAGGCACATGACCTTACTGATACAACTCAGGTGCTCTGGGATCCCAATTAAACACACTTTAATCCTTCACAATCTTGTCAACTTCATCAATATAGATTCTCATATCCTCGTTAGTCTTATCAAAATTATAGTGCTGAGGATCATCAGGAGTAGTCTCATCATACAATTAATGCTCACCTGATTCAGTAGGAAGATTTTCATTTCTCCATTTGACAAGTCCTCCGTCCAGTATTCTAACATTAGGATAGCCAAAGTAAGTAAGTGTCCACCAGGCTCTGCATACATACCAAAGTCCAGTCTAGTCGTATAGCACTATAGGGGTATCTTTCTTTGGGAGTCTTAGTTTCATCATATAGCTTTAGAACTGATCCTTAGTTGGTACTTCTGCTGGATTTGGTTGATTGGGGTATTTTATTACATTTGGATCCCAGAATTTAGAACCTGGAATTCTGCATGCATGATGATCTGCTAAAGAGGTTTCTGTCATTGTAGCGTCGATTATAGTAGCATTCAATGTATTTGCCAGTTGTCTTGAGGTTATGAATGGATAGGACATTTTAATAGTTATTAACTTGTGGTATAATTATAAAAAGTGTATGTTATAACTAATCAATAATAAGAGCCTTGGACTTTAGGCCTTTCTTGCATTTATTATCCTTCCTAATCACTTAAAGCGAAATATTGGGAAACTGCCGAATTTACTTATAGCTGCATGTCCATTTGTAGTTCTCTTTTCACCCAGATTCTATATCCGACTAGAATAGCGATGATTATGGCCAGTAGTATACTTATGATTAAAAATAGTACCCATCCACTTACTCCTTCTTGTTTTGGAGTTTTTGGAGTAGAAGGTGGTTTAATGTCAAAATCTTCACAGAATTTAGGCCTGTCTGAAAATCCAGCACATATGGCAGGGGCAATTGCACTTACCTCCCAGTCCCCTCTATAAGTCGAATTATTAATCAGTAAAGAGGGGTGAAAATGAATACCCATATTAGCCTATAGCTCGACCTCTTGAGCAAATAAGGAGTTATCGTCTATACTAAAGTCAGCTCCCTAAAAACTATTAACAACACAATCGTCTATCCTAGATTTAGCAATTTTAGATTAATTCATAGCTTTGGCCGAACAATCCTCTGTGAAATGTTGGCCTACAACACAGTTATCCTTGTACTATTTCATATATTTTAGCCATATATTGACTCTATATTCTTTTCATATACAAATCTGTCTTAAATCCTCCATTACAACATCTTTTCCAGTCAAAGGCCCTAACTCATCATCAGGGTCTGGTGCACAGTATCTACCTCCTGATATACAGTCCGGTTGCTCGACACCCCAGCCCTGCTGCCTACATACAGGGCAGTACCATGATACATAATGAGAATCATACTTAATCCTTTTATTATCCAAAGGAAACTTCTTATCTACAATTTCTGAGAAAAAGTTATAAGCTTTTACATTACTCGAGGTAATCCATGATACAATCTCTACATTATTCCTTTACTTGTCCATTTCAAAGTACAGAGTTAAAACAACTTAATCCTTGTACTGCTCTTACGACAAATACTACTTTAAGATTTCTCCATCTGACTTTTTAATCAAAAACGACGGAATGTATAGATTTCCAGCTGCACCGTTATCCGTCATTATAATATGCCCAGGGTCCTCGTTTTCCTTGTTATCTACTACGACAACTGCATGCATTCCAATCTCCTATGCATTTCTTACTTTTTACACAAAATAACAATCACCTCTGTCTACTAATAAAATTGCTACATTGTGAGTGTCTTCTATATGGTAGTCTATATCTGTCAGCCTATCACATGCTTTTTCCTCCCCTTGCATTGGAGTGTACAATCTGCCTACTATTACAGAGCCGTATGGAGGATTTCCGAAATTTGCTAAAGAACTTGGCAGCTCTGCATGTTGATGCATACTAAGGAACTCGTCAGCTAGGATTTTTGGACTTGTAACTATTATTTTAGAGATTGCTGTGTAAATAAGGTAAATGCAAAACATTTTATTTGTATTATGCAGCTATGTAATTTGTAAATAGGATTATGGGCTGTTGCTTAATAATGAATGGGATGAATTAGTTGTGAAAGTGTTAATTTACCATGTTGTACAAAATTTTAACTAATCTCTTACGATGATTTTACTTATAATAATTGTTCGATAAACAATTTCATTTAGGCCATCTGTTCTTGCATTATTTAGTTCTAGTTCTGAATTAAATCTAGTTTTTATGCTAAATTTTATTAACAGTTGCATATGTTCTACTCATATATTTTGTTCTACTTTTGATTAGTTTCTTATGATTTTTTAGCTTCAATTATTTTTTTAGCATCTTGAATAATTATACAACTTTAATCATCCTTGTAAGTTTCTCTAAGTTTCAATAATTACTTAGTTTCATGCAAGGCCTCTATATTAACCCTATTTCTAATCTCAGCTACTTCCTTCATTTCTTCCCATATAGTAGGAAACTCCTCTTTTATTTACTTTATCAGATGCTTCCCCATTACTAGCAAATTTGACTCCTAAGCAGCTACAACTGTGTAAATCCTTAGCTATTACAATACAACTTCAATATCCCCAAAATAAGCGCCTTGGGGAATCCTTTTATACACAGTTCTTTCCTTTCCATATACATATTTCATCCTTCCCTACTCTAAAAAGTATATTTCATTAGCAATAGACTTTTCTTTGATTACTGTTTCTTCAGAGTGAACAAGTTGATGACTTAAGAATGGAACAATTTAGGCAATAAACCCATGATCTCTAGATTTAAAAAACCCTAATTGCTTAACAGCTCCATGATGCATTGATAAAGCTATTTTATATTACAGCTTTTTAGGCAATTCATTGAAAATACTTTGCTTATCAGCCCACGAGTACCCTGACTTCTCAGCAGCATATTTTATAGACTGTACCAATTGTTACTTAAACACTTAACTTAGTTCTGCTTCTTAAGCAAACTCATCGATTATGGTTAATTTTTTCATCAGTATATTTTCTTTAGAATCCATACTACTTAAGGTAGATGCGAGGGACCCAATAGTAAAGGATATAAAAATCATTCCAAAAATCATCCATATTATGCTAATCAGTCGCTCTGTGTTCGTGCTTGCTGAAATATCACCATATCCTACTGTGGATAAAGTAGTCATTGCTCAGTAAACACTGGCTGTATACTGAGTCAAGATATCATTATCAATGTACCCTCCCTTTACAACCCATGTATCAGGATGAAAGTGATATACTTTAGCCATAAGGAACCAAAGACAACTTACAAAATGAATTGCTAGTATTAAAGTAAAAAGAGCTTTAAGCATTCTAATCCTACTTTATCCAAGACTGAAAAAGTTTTTAATGGATTCTAGTATAAACCAATTATAAGATTTGAATACTTTAAAAATTCTAGACATTCGTAGTAGCCGGTAAAGCCGGGGTAAACGAAATATTCTTAGTATATCGTTGTATTGGGTTGCAGACTCATCTCCCATTAGTAAATTAAAGGGAATGCAGGCCAGGATATCAATAAGAAGCCATGATTTTAAATACTTCATAAATATTTTCTTGCGATCTGTTAGAATCTACCCTTTATTATTTCAAATTGCTGTATTTAAAGTAATCAGAATATCTATGAAAAATAGGCAATCAATGCATAATTCTAATACTAGTCAATCATCATCTATATATGCCATTTTAAATGGCATTACAATAGCAGTGTATGCTAAAAGTAATATTATAATAAATGTTCAAATCTGATATATATTGGATTTCGGATTAATTATGCAGAAAGGAGTAGTCTATTTACCTACTTGAACTTCTTAGTATATCATTTACTCATTTTTTGGTATAATTTCAATTGTTTTTTCATGATTTACCGATTTAAATACATTTTCTGATGTTCCAAACAGTAGAATTTCAGTTTGAAGACGCTTCATTATCAGATTTGCCTTGACTTTAACTTTTAGCCTCTATCATACTTCCGTATATCTGCAATTACATGTTGGAGTATTTCTTATTTCCATTCTCTTACGTTCAGTTGAGCTTTTACTGTCTATGTCTAAGTCCTTAAGCCTATCTAAAGGTATGAGTTTCCTTTCAATATTTTAATTTGTGTTTTAAGAACTATTGCTTGAATTTAGTAACTATTAGTTTTCTTGTATCTCATTGAATGTATTCCTATATGTATTATTTTCCCAGTCATCTATTTCTGACGTATCAGCTTTTGAATGCTTTGCAAACTATTTACCTTTATCCATATTATTTACTATATGAAAAACAAGTTTACTGGATAATTTATTAATTAACTAGAATAGATACCGTTTTACCGTATCAAATAAAATAGTTTTACTGATCGGTTTAACCAAAGATAGATCCATTCCAGACTATAGACACAAATTTTTATAATCTTCGCCCGTATTCCCAGATACTCCGATTATTTTAACAGGTTATAAACCCATTTAATTTTCGTAATCCCTTATTTAAATAGCGACTTAATATCCTGATAGTTCAGAACTCAATGACCCATCAAGTAAAATTAAGCCAATTTCATTGAATGAGTTTTGATACTATTATATAGCTGTATGCCCATCGAAAATTTGAATTGCATTGTATCCTTGAGATGATAGCATGCTGTAAAACATGCTATTTAAGAACTAATCATCATCTACTATCATTATACTTTTACCAGATTGGATATCATTCACTTGTTATGAGGATATGCTAACTAAATCTCCCCTTTTAAGCGGCTTTGAAATTACACCTGTTATAGATTTACTTATGTTTTTATACCGGTCTTACTCCTCCTAACTAGCTAGTATATAGATAGGAACTTTTAACATACCAAATTTTAACATTTCAATCTTTCTAATTATTTCAGCAACATCAATTCCACTACGATTATCAACCTTTACATTGATAAAAATGTAATCGAAAAAGCTCTCATCGTATTAGGAGTAAATATCGATAATTGCATCACTTGAGAAAGCTTATATTACTTCTGCCCCCATTTACTACAGTGTTTCTGAGTTTACTCTCATGCTCACCTTACTAAAATCTCCTAAAAGGACCTTTTTCTCTAATAAAACCTATTCTACTTTTTTGTAATCTTCTGTATTGACTTCACATGGAATCTTTATTTAGAACGTTGCTCCTTTATTTTACTCTGATGTGACTGAAATGTTTCCTCCATAAAAGTTAGCCAGAGTCTTTGAAATTCATAATCCAAGCCCAGTACCTCCATATTACTTCTGAGTATTTGAGTCTTCTTATTGGAAAGGAGAAAAAAGTTTACTTATGTTTTCCTTAGCTATTCCTTTTCCAGTATCACTTACATATATGTATAGAATTCCTCGTGTTTCGTTGTAGTACTCACAGTATAATTCCTGTTGTATATCTTCCTGTTGCTATTCTAACTATTACTATTCTGAATCAAGACGTGACTTAGTGTAAGGTAATTAAAGGAATGTGCCAACTTAAATGGAAATTTCTTTTACAAAACTTTTCAGTTTATAATTGTAATGATTAGACTCTTCTTTCAATTCATCTAATTCTTCATCCCAATCAAAATCATCGTTTATAGAGTTTGTTTAAGTCATCGGCTATGTTGAAATTTGTGGACTATTTTAGCCTGTTTAGATTTTATTCAAGTACAAAGTTTTAGATGTGTAATAATACTTAGGAGGAGCATGCATAAGATTCTCTGGTACTGATTACTTATCAGCTTTTCAAATAACACTAAGATTGATTCCTCCAGTCTCCGTGAATTTTACTGCATTGCTAAGCATATTTATTATGATTTGAGTGATTCTAGGACTATCTATTATTATTGACTTTGGAAGCCTTTTATCAATGTCCATATTGAGGTATAATCCTTTATCAGTAACTTGATTTGTGTATATATTACATATTTTTTGCATTGATAGCCTAAAATCTGTCGGAGATAAAATTGGACTAAACTTCTCTGAGTTTATTTTATACACATCTAAGACATTGCCAATCAGTCCTAACAAGATTTCTCCTGAGTCGATTGCCCTGCTTAATAAGCTTTAAACCTCCTCATCTACAAACTACATCTTATCAGACAGCAAATCAAGTGATCCTAATAATCTAAGTAAATCTTACATATTTAAAGGATTCCTAAACTCATGGGAAGCAGCAGCAAAGAAGGCCTCAGCTGCCTTTTTAGCTTATTGGGAATCTGACAATTACTTCTTTGTTTTATCTCCCTTTTTCCTCGAATAAGCTTCCAAAAAGACAGTGATAGACATAGCAATGAAACTAAACGATATATTAAGCAATCTTGTTCTACTCAATAGTAACATTACTTGATCACCATCGTATACATTGCTTTACTGTATAAAATGGGACATTAGCACGTTGAACAGCATAGGCTGGGTAGCTCCCCATATAATAGAGGTCATCACCATAGAGTGATAAATAGTAGGGGCTACTACATAAAAACAACATGGTATTATAGACTAGAAAAACATCAAAGCAATTGCATCAGAAGGTAGAGTAAGTCCTACCATTACCTTATTATAAATTACATTATCTAAAAGCCAAATAAGACAAATTAACATCCCAATCTACCTCCATCTTCCTAAATACGAAAGAAGGAAGGGAATTAGTATAAACATTGCTGAAAATACGATGCCTAGTATTCTAGTAATCCCAGTGGTTTCAAATGCATAGTATATACAGCATAATCCACATAAAAGGTTTAGTATAGAAATAAACCCGATTCTGAATTTCAAATACTACTCTTCTACTTCATTTTAAACAATTCCTTTGTGGAATCTTCTAACAATAAAGCTTTAACACTTATATTCTGACATTTTATTAACAAAATTAATCTATTATAACTGCGATGGTAGGCAGTAAGTGAGCTAGATATTCTTCCTCTATAACTAGTTTTGATTCCTCTTCCATTAGTCTGTATGCAAGCCAAACGGCTTATGCATTATCGGGTTGAGTAACTCTGTCTCTTAATCCTAATAAAAGCTCTTCAAGCTCATTTAAATACTCAGCCCAGTCAATGTTTGCTTTGAATCTTCATTGTATTTACGCTGTAATTTCTTCAAAATCTTAGGCAATTAGTGACAATTGCTCTTCTATTGTTACATTTTCAAAAACCTCTGAAAACGATTTAAGTTTTTCAGGGGAAAACAACATATATTGCTGGTTCATATGCTTAAAGTTATTGAAAGATATTGCTTTTACTTAATCATCGTTTTCTGAGGAGAAAACTTCTGAGTATTCGTTAAAAATTTTCTCCATTAGTTGTTTATTTACTCTATAGCAAGAAATGTGCTTTACTAATAATTCAATTTCCTAAAATTATAAGAATCCATCTCCATTCAAATCTGCTGCTTCGTATATATTATGCAGAAACTGAAACTCCTATGCTCTTTTTTCCTCTAAAAACTGAAAAATGTTAAGAAAGGCTTAATCAAAGTCTATGAGTTATTTTTACTTTTACTTTGTTTTCTCTATAATTTCTTATAGCTCAGTTTGATATTATTAATCACTTAGACTGGATTAAAAGCATATAATAAACTGCTTTAAATTATATAATCTTTTTTCATCATACTCCTAATTGTTTAATAGCCTAGGCTATTCTTCAATACTACATAAACATTTATAGTAAGTAACTTTATCCTAATTATCTAAAGGCTAAAACAAGTTAACCATTCTTCCAAACATCTTAACTCTGTTTACATTTTGATATTTTATAATGGATGATAGCAGCTAGGAGTACTTTATTTCCGCAATCTTTTGTAATCCATACTTTTTCATATACGATTCCATTATAACAACTCCCATTTCAGAGGTTTCATAGTTAGTATGTCTGAATTAATCATGAAAAATAGTTATTCATTTAAGCAATAACTTCTTTACCATTATGTTTTTTAGTTTATGAGTTGGAGTATCCCTTACTCTTTTTGCTAATTATAATGGTAAGTTTTTAGTAACTGTTGTTTATTATGGAATGCTGCCTTGTATCAATTTTCCTCATAATTTCTTTTTCTATGCTGTTTCTTGAATATTCATACTAGAATCATCATCCTTTTTATACACCTCATCCATTTAATCTTTTAAGCCCATCTACTGAAGCACTATTCTTAGATTATGTATAAATGATTAAACTAATTCATCAGTGCTATCTCCAGTTTATGTAGATAAATTATTCACATTCATGCGTAATTAAGAGAAAACCTCTTCAACTTCTTTTGACTTTTTGTTAAATTAATCTTAAATAACCTAACCGAATTAAGCAAACTACTCTGGGGTTAAAATATTCTATAGTTACATCTCAGTAAATTCCATTTATTCAGGTAAATCGTGATTTAAGTACTTATCCGTTAAACTATCAATGCCCTTTATATAATCACTGGCCATCTTTATGATTTTTTTAATTTATTCCGTATCAGGTGTACAGTCTGTGCTTTTCACTTAAATTTCTCCTTCACTAGTCCCACAAAGATCTTCAACTTTAGTTTGTATGCTTTTATTTACCATTTGATCCTATACTGGGTCAGTTCCTATATCTCTAAAATCAGCGGATGTGAATATAATTTGCTCGTTTTACCTTTACTATAGAATCGATTCAGTAAACTGTTTCACATCTGAGAACTCTTATTTATTCAATCGCAATATTGGATCTTATTTCATTATTTAATCTAATCTTTACTAGCCTTTTTCAATTATTCTAATTTTATTAGGAAGTAGAGTTGACCTATTAGGGTGAGTTTAAGTATCTAAATAAGGATTTATTCTAAGTTTTTCCTTGCATATACGATTCTCTTCTTTTAGTATTAAATTTTCCTTTTTAATTAGCTTGTAATGTTATCTTATTATTTCCATTTGCTTTAATATTTTAAGCTCTCGTTTTTCTTTAAATTCGATATCTGCTTCCTTTCCTTTAATTTTGTGTATTAAAGAATCTATTTTAAAATCCTTTTCTCTCACTATTTCCTCAAAGTCTTTTACTATTTTACTCTTTTCTTAATTGCTTTGATCTTTTTATGTACAAATATTCTTTTCAATTTATTCAATTTTAGTTTAATAGAACAAAATTGTCTTTTAGAATAAGTCTTGATATGCATTCCAAACTCTTGACAGTAATTATCCTCTTTCATTACTATGAACTGATATTTATCGAATAATTTCTTATAGGCAAACTTAGTATATTGTGTTAGTCCTCTAA
>CAKKTI010000155.1:0-43907 GCA_920105805.1 Condylostoma magnum
TACACCCTTACACCCTTACACCCTTACACCCTTACACCCTTACACCCTTACACCCTTACACCCTTACACCCTTAGCCCATGTAATCAACTCTTACATAGGCTACATTAGAAAGAAAAATTTATAATTTTACCTAGCACTTTAGTTTATTTCTTACATTAATTATTTATACTAATAATTAAGGGGAAAATTAGGTTATTAATATAAAACTACAAAGGAATATTACGAGAAAATAGGAAATTTGAAGACAGATTTTTCTAATAATTCATAAAGGGGTCAAAATAAGAGTATTCTACTATATCGAAACATTTAAAGAATAAACTCATCTTTATAAAAGCAAATCGAGATAATATAAAAATTAGTCTATTTACGCTATTTGTATAAGTATTGTCAAAACTACAGAAAAAGGATTATTGGTAGATTAAAGTATACAAAAGCTTTAAAAATGATAACACTTTCATACTAAAATAAAACCTTTTGTAAAGTACATTAAGAACTAGTTAATGGAAAAATACCTAAGATCTATCAATTCAGATTTTTAACAAATTAAATGAAATCTGTTACATTTTTGAACATATAATATTGCTTAGAAATAACAATAATACAGATAAGTTGCTCCGAATAATAATTGTTATATATTCATTCTTTTTTAATACCTTTGCAATACAAAAATAAAGACAATAACTAGACAATCAAGTTAATCATCTTCAATAGAAATAATGCTTAATTGATTAACTTGTAAGTATTGACAAAATATTACTTGATTTAAGTTTTTTTTCTAGACTAGTGTTCTTTATTAGTTATATAGAATTTGAATAGATTAAACTGTATGATTATAACATAAGTAGTTTATCAGGAGATAAGAAAACTTATAATATAGAATTAACTTTTAATACCTAAATTTAATAAATCTTATCTATTTACAACCTATAATCACATTTATTACTTTCTATCAGTTAAATCAAACTTGTTGTACTTATATAGATAATAGAAATATAAATGCAAAAATAATACTTAATTACGAGCTATTGAATTACTAATTGGTTAACTCTAAATATCTATCAACTAAATCTTTAACCCACGGTTGCTTATAAAACCATGATTATTCTTCTTAATTTCCTAAACTTTAGTACTGATGGTACTGAGTTATTACTCTTCTTAAAATAGAAGAATTGATATCTTACCTTTCCTATAGATTTCTTATGAATTTTTACGGATTTTAAATGAATCCTGTGAAAAATTGACGCTTTTTAAGGCAATGCTTTAATTTTGACTATAAGCTTTATATAGATTCATCACACTTTGCTATATTTTCTTATATAGGATTCACAGGAACTTGCATATTTTTACTTGCTCTTAAAGCTGGCATATAATTAGTAAAAGCATTCTGAGCAAAAATGATAGACTAATTATTTTGCATATAAGATGCAATTTCATAGTGTATTGGATCTTCTAACTCCACTTAAATATCATAGACATGCTCTGTTTCTGTTCATTCAACTGTTAATTTTAGTTAATGTTTTATAAGAATCGGGTCAGGCTGTGAAATCTGATTTTTTATCTTCTGTAGAATTGTTGAAATATTAGTCCTGGGCTCATTAAAAATCCTAATAAGTGCTTCATCATTATTAATAAATCTATGTTCTTCCGCATCTTAAAGGCTATTTGCTTTTATATAGTTTCATAGTACTGTTAAAATGTTAAATAAAGTTTCCTCTTCTGCTCCTATAAATTTTTGCAAAGCTTACGAGAGTTTATAGCATGGATTTTGAAAATCTCTATATAAAAATATACATACTTCCATTTCTTAATTCCCTGGTCGTTTTACCTCCACTCCATCAGTTTCTCTTTGGATTAATGCCTTAGTTCACTCAACACTTTCTTGTCCTGGAATTTAAACTACAATTTTCTTGAAAAAGCTTGAAAATTTTCTAGTGTATCCAGAATCCGGCTTGCTGTCGTATATTTTATAAGGCTCTGGATAAATCAACCTTCCTTGTATTCTTAAACTCCAAAAGGGCTAAGGGTCTTATCGTTGATTCATGTAAGTATTGTAGATATGCACTCTTAATATACCGCGAATTGTTGGAACCTAGTTGGTCATTTGTTGCTAGAAAAATTACCTTTGGAAATTAAGCTCTTCATCTAATTACTGGTCGAATTCTTATAGTTTTTAATAGTACTCAGTCAATTGGCTTCTATATGTAATTTTTGATTTATTCTCTGATATTTTACGTCTTTTATATGGAATCTCAGCATATTCCAAAGGTTTGTATTTTAATTACTATGTAACCTTTTTTGTTAAGTTGTTTAAAGTAGAAGCATGCTTACGGCTAGGCTATCTTCCTACAGGAAAGCTGCGTTTTCTTTAGATAACAGGCCCTGGTTGGGTAGCCATTTTTAATTAGTTAATTTTAACTTGTATAGTATTGAACTCTCAAATTGATACTTAATATAGGGGATCAAATCTGAATAGTTGCTTGTTCTTCTAAGATTCTTTTGTAAGAACCTTTTGTTTAATATTAACTCCTTTTACAATGTTTATGTTTCCTCTATTAATCTAATATTTTTAAGTTAATCCACTTAAATTTTAGTTATGTCTTTTGTAAAGTTATTTTCTCTTATTCTATTTATTGTTTATTATAATTACTCATCTTTAAAGAGCTTTTGCTAATAGGAGTATTCAATTATAATTACTTCTAATACTTTTTAAATAAGTTCAGCAATTTTGCCTTTGAAGTTTAATTAATTACAAGTTTCTTATATATTATTACTTGATAGTTAAGAAAGTTTATTGTTTTATGAAAACAACTTTCTTTTGCTTTGCTTATCTAAGCATTTTAAAACCATAAATCAGTAATTTTGTCTCACTAATAAAATTTATTTTATAAGATCATTTATCAATTTACAGTATGTTTTTAAGTCATTTTCCTTTTTCAATTAAACTCGTGATAAGACCATTTGTTCTTCTACAGTTACTTTTTATTAATTCTATTACTTCTTTTATACACAAGGCATTTTATTTTCGGCTTTGGCAAAAGTAAGAAAGTTTGATAATCCATTTGAGTACTTACTTTTAACATCATGCATAAATCTTTCTTTAGGTGATTTTTATTATCGTTAAATAATTTATCTAAACTTTTGATCTGTTTTTAGCTGACTGATCACTCTGTGAAATAGCATTGTAAACTTAAATCGTCTAAGCAATCTTTATATTTTGCTTTATCCATTGGTTAACTATTCAATTATTATTAATCGAACTAATTTTTTCCTAGCAGCATAGCTTCTAAACCCTCTTTAAAAGGTTAAGGCAGATTATCTCATTTTATAAATTCTCAATCTAGTTAAAAAACCTCGTATTGAAGATTGGATCATTTAAGCTGCTTTATGTAGTGGAATCTTTTTCTTAATATCTTTTAGAAAATTTCGCTATTTTAAAACTAATTTAGAAACATTCTTTAAACTTTAATTAGACATTTCTCCAGATTCATTGTAGATTTTCTTTAAAAAAATAGGTTTTGGATTCAGCTGGTTCAAATCCTTTGGTAAAAATCCTAATTTAATCATATTTTTTTGGAATTAAGGAGAATTAATCGAAAATGCAGTAGTTTTAATACTTTTCCTAGGTTTAAAATAGTATTTTCCTTTATAAACTCTTCTGACTAAATTTCTCATCTAAGTAATTTCTCTTTATAGTATCATTTACTTTTTATGCAATTATTTTCTTTTGCATTCAGCCTTTTAAAACAGTTTTTTTAATAATTACTAGCTTGCTCTTTAGTACGTAATTTTTGCATTTAAGTATTCATACCTAGATTTATTTATAAGCGTAACATCAATATGACACTACTATAGAATACTAATGGCTAAATAATTTTTAGCACTTTCAAATTGTTTCAATGAATTTTCCCATTGACAAATCATTTCAAAAGCTTACAATGCTTCTTAAAAGCATTTTAATTTCCTCAAATGCTATGAAATCTTTATAAGTTTATTTGAGTTGTTTACTTATGTTTCCCCTAATTCTTTAGCTAAATCAAAAATTTACTAAGAATATCTCTCTTCTCTATTTCTTTATTTATATTGAAGTAACTTTTTACCTTTCAAGACCTATTCATCGGATATCTCTTTAGTATTTATGTTTTTATTTCTAAACATTTTAGTGATTGCTATGGAGTTAAAGTTTTACATTTAATTTTAAAGCTTTTTAAACTTTTATTCGTGATCCTGAGTTCACTCAGTTTACTTTTTACCTGATGTATAGTCTTAGTATGGATTTTATAAAGTTTGAAACAATTTAGAAGGTTTATTTACAGCTCAATCTACTAGTACATGATTTAAATTCTATTATTTAGGACTTTATGGTATATATAGATCTTTGTTCTTAGGAGATATTAAATAATACAATTATTAAAACATATCACTAGTAGATTCCTTTCTTTATTTTGGATTGTATAGTTTCCTACTTTCTCTTCTTTTACAGTCATTTGATGGGCTTTGTGGCATACTTGCAATAGGAATTTATAATCTTTTCTACTTGGATTTCTTGTTATTTTTAGGCTTTTTTTTTATTTTTAGTTCAAAATTAATCAATCTTTTGTATTTTTTAAACCTCTTACTATTTGATTTACATCTTTTCAATTTCTTTGGTACTAAAACCTTCTTATCAATTTACTCCTCAAAAGATTAAAAGCTTTTGTAGTTATTTAGTCTAGTAGATTAAGCTGAAGAAATTCTACTTGTATCTCTACTAGTTAACTTAGATCCAGCACTGTATAATCTTTCCGTAATTTAATCCATTTCTTTAATACTTGAAAAACTTCTAATCATTCCTGATATCGGAGTTAATTATTGTTGATGTTCTTAAAGATTTAGGCTTTTTAGTTATCTTTAATAGGACTTTTAATAATCCTTTTTAAGTAAAACTTCAGCATTGCTATAACTCTATTTTATTATGGTTTTGTTATAACTACTTTTTTAGATTTAATTTTATGCTTATTGTTATCTTTTAAGATAATTTTGGTAATCTTAGTCAGTCATAACGCACAAAAGTCCTTTTGACATTAAAAATGAAATACAATCTAAAACTAAGTTAATGAATTGTATCTAATGAGTTGTGGTTCTTGGATAATGGAATTAAAAGCATTCAATTATCTTAAAATATATTTATTAAAATCAAATTAAAACAGCGGGAAAACAACTGTATTTGAAGGAAATACAGCCACTACTCTCGCTAAAATTAACTAGACTTTACCAGGAAGGCTATACTAATGTATAGCATCTGTAATAAGTCTAACAAACATCAATATCTATATTCTTCCAATAACCCCTTCTGAGTAAAAAAATATTGGAGAGATAATTGTAAAATGGTTTTTACTTTAGGACTTTTAATTCTCTAAGCCTACGCCAGGAACTACGCAGTAATTCTAGTAGGATCCAGTGGCTATTGAAATTATCGCCATCAAGCGGATGGTTGCCACGCTTACTTAACCTTACTATAAAAGGGAACACCAGCTTAAAACATTGTAATGCTGTCTTATGATGATGCCCCGTATGATTTCTAAAATCCTTTCTAAGGCTCACTATTCAACAGACCTGGAAATTCCACAAATGTCGATGTAAGAAAAGACTGTGTAATTGATTACACTGGAGATAATGTTACCATACAAAACTACAAAAATGTGCTTTATGGTAATAAAACAGCAGTAGAAGGTGTTTAATCTGGAAGAGTTTTGGAATCAGGGGAAAATGACAATGTATTTTTGTATTATGTTGATCATGGAGGGTACCAATCCCTTGGAATGCCAGATGGGTCGCTTTTACTCGCTGATTAACTATTGGAGTTCTTGAAAACTATGAAATCCTTGAAAAAATACAATCGACTTGTATTCTATGTAGAGTCTTGTCATTCTGGATCTATGTTTAATTATATTTTACCTAATGATTTAGATGTATACGCCGTAACTGCTGCAGATCCATATTAATCGTCATGGGGTACTTATTGTCCTAATGATGATTGGGTTTATAATCAACAATTAGAAACTTGTTTGGGAGATTTGTTCAGTGTAAATTTCCTACAAGACTTTGATTGGGTTTGGACTATTGAAAGAACACTTCAAGGTAATTTTGATTATGTTAGAAAAGCTACTTATAGAAGTAATGTAATGAGATATGGGGATTTTAATTTTACCAGCACTAGAATTTCCGCTTTTACTGGAGCTAAGTCTTATTGGAATATCACTTAAACTGAAGTTGATAAATCAAGCAGTGTTTATGACAGTAGGGATATAAAACTAGAGTATTTAAGAAATAAATGGAGTAAACACTAAGACAGGGAAACGGGAGAGAAATTTACTAGTGAGATATTATATAGAGTTAATGTTGATGGTATATTTGCTTAATTTTAAAAGGAAGTGCAAGTTTACAGTGGTTTTAGGCTTATTAATGATATGAATTGCTATAGAGAAGGAATTGAATGGTATAAGGAGTATTGTTATGAAGTTGATGAGTACTCTATGAAGTATTTGTATCTAATTGGTAATGCCTGTGAGGAAAATGTTGGAACTGATGTTATTCAAAGTGTTTTTGATAAAATATGCAAGTAGAATAATTAGTTTTAAGAATAGATAATAAAAGTTTGTTATTTTCAGTTATTATTAACTTTGATTAATATATTTAAGGAGTATTATCTATCTTGATATATTCTGGAAAAATACTGATTTTTTAGAATGAAGTTTATATTTAACCATACTTTCCGATTGTAAAAGCTATATGGTTTTGTAAAATTATGATCTTAGTAATTGTCAAGAGTTATACATATCATATTTTAATTCATTTCTAAATAAAGTAATAATGCAAGTCTAAACCAAACAATTTTATTCACTATAGCTATTGTATGTAAAAAGCCATGATTTTGTTGAATATTTTCTATTTTGATAACTCTAGATAGCTTAAATTCCATACATAATTTTATCCGAATGTAACACTGAATGCAACAACAGAACTTTTCTAATGTTTCTTTATCAATGAATTATACAATTTCTAGGAGAAAGTCCTATAAGATAGCCTCAAATCATAAGAGCTAGTAAAATATATAAGTACTGCAATATTTTTGGCTATAAAACTACAATTATATGTTATATCTTATTCATTAGACACAGGATATTTCATATAGCCCCAAATTTAATGTATATCCACTATAAAGCCAATAGAAATAAATTTGATCTAAATCTAATAATTTTTCTTAGATATTAAATACTTAAAGTGGATGAAATTATTGGTTAATATAAAAATGTCTGTAAATTATAATTCTAGATTTAATTAGGGTCGCTGGACCAAAGAGGAGCACTCCAGGTTCCTTACAGGAATCTAAAAGTATGGAAAAAGCTGAAAAAAAGTCAGAAAAGTTATATAAACTAGATCTCTAGTTCAGGTGAGATCCCATGCCCAAAAGTATTACCTAAAGCTTCAAAAATAATTCACTGAATAGCCACCTCCTTTGATAAGAGATCACACTGATGTAAAACTCGAGTAAAAATTACCGAATAAGGGTTTAGATTGTTAAATTACAAGCATGAATATTGAGTTTATTAATTCTCTTGATAGATTAGTTTAAGGATAATTTGTTAGAGAGATAAAGCTCCCGAGTATTGAGGGTATGCAAGATTTTCATCATTATCCTACAAAGAGGTGAGCTTTATACTTTAATTATTTTATAAAACACTAATATTTATTCTTTTATCAAAAAGATATTACTGAAATTTCTGTCTATGGGTATATATGAAATAATTCAAATAAATCTTGAAAGATTTTTAAATATAAGTTACATATGCTTTTTACTGTATTTATTGTTTAAATATATACCTGGGATATTATATCTAAGAAATAATCAAACACTCACCAGCGTGCAACTTTTAGTTTTATTATGAAGTTTTAAGCATTTGTTGTCAAACAAAATAAAAGAATTCATATTTATTTTTAGATTTGTGAATAAATACTTTCAGAAATATTATATTTGACTTATTAGTTTAACTCTTTATATATAATGTATGCTTATATGTAATTGTTTTAATTCTAGAATCTTTTAATATACATTTATTAACTATCAATTGATTCAACATATATAATATTAAAGGATTAAATAGAAGAAGTATTATTTGGTATAGAGGTATAAAATGCTATATTTCCTAAAATATTAGTGAACTATATATTTATTAATGAAATACCACATAAAACTTTGATATACAGGACTAAACAATAATTCCTAAATAATTTAAATTGTATGTTAACACTTTGGTAGGAATTACTGATATGGCTTAAAGGATAACCAATGCAAACTTATCTAACAATACTCATGCTTTATTGCTTTGTAGTAGTTTAATCATTATTTCGATAAAAGTAATGAGAATATAATCTCTAGTAATAATCAAATTAGTGCTTTATAATTTCTTAATCCTTTATAGGTTAAAACATAGTAAAATTATATACTAATGTATTTGTAGATAAACACATTAAACAATATAATTCCTAATAAATCAACTATTTTCAAATGCTCTAATTAGTGATAATATTAATACAATCAAAATAAATAATAAAAATTAGTAATTTCTTACAATAGCTTCATTTCGTTGTTTTGGAGGAACTGATTATACATTACGCCTTACAGCGCGTCTTTTAACAATAGAATTCGCAATATTCCCCCCTGCAATTCACGGATGAGAAAGTGCATCTTCTGGTTTAATTCTATTCTCAGGTAATCATTAAAGACACTTTTTAATTAAATCTATAAAAAGCTCATCTTTAGTATTGAGGATTACTTCTAAGGGTTAAGACTTTGGGAAAATTTTTTAATTATGCCTATTTGGAACTATTCTTGGACGCTTTAGAGCCGTAAAATACTTATCAATTTTTCTACCCCGCTTTAAAACTAACGAAGGGGGCTCTCCGAGAGATCCCATTATTCGAATTAACTAGTCATGTTCATTTTCACCTGGAAAAAGAGGGTATCCTAAATGTAATTCGGCTAAAATACAGCCAAATGATCAAATATCAATGGGAAAACTATAAGAGCATCCTAGAATTATTTCAGGAGCTCTGTAGAATCGGCTTTGTATATAGGTGAAAATTCGATTAAAACTAAAACATGAGGCTCCAAAGTCTATTAATTTTATTCCTGTCTTATTGGGTTGTTTTAGCAGTATGTTTTCTGGTTTTAAATCACAATGAATTACGTTATTGTTGTGAATGAATTTAATTGCATGCAAAAGTTAAACTGATATTCGCTTCAGTACTTAGTCATTGGTGGTTTCAAAGTTCTTTTGTTTTAAAAATTCATACAGATTCATTGATAATAGCTCAAAAGTTATGCAGATATGACCTCTGTACATAAAATGGTTAATCATATGTAGTACATTTTTAGTATCCTCTTTATCATTTTTGTTCAGGGTTTGTAGAATATCTATTTCTTCTTAGGCGTAAGATGAATTACGCTTTTTAAGTATCTTTATAGCAACGTGCTTTCTATGCTTAAAATCATAGCATTTAACAACTTATCCAAATGTTCCTTCTCCTAAAATTTCTTCGATTTTATACCTGTATAAAATATGATCTTTTAAAAACACCCTTAATTGTCCTCTACTACTCGTTAAATTGACTTCATTTTTATCTCCATCAAGCCCTAAAAAATAAACTTATTTAGCTTCAAGAATCTCCATTTACTCATACTAGGAAAGCTTATCCTTAAATAGCTCTAAGGCTTGCTCTCCTGTCATCGGAAATTAATCAGAATACAAAGATTCTTGTGTTCCATCATAAGGATTTCTTTGATTATCTAAAGTTTCTTATTCATCCCTTGTTTTAGGTGTTTCTAGTGTTTGTAATTATTACTCAGTATTAGAATATTTTTGACTATGTCTTCTTCAAAATCTTCTAGGTGATATACTGAAATCATTTTTACGATGATTATTTCTCATGTTACTAGTTGTTTAGTTTTTAGTAGTTTAGTTTTATGAGTCTTCTTTTTAGTAGTTGATGGATTTTAACTTCAATATTTTAAATCTGCTATGTTATGTTTTCTATTGATTATTGTCATTCTACTAGTTTAAAATTTATCTTATGCTTTATGTTGTTTGTTAATTTCTACTGCTAAGTTAATTTAGATTTGTAATAGTTTTTAATGATTTTCGTGGGAATGGTGGTTTAACTTAATTATTTTCTAAGGTTCTATCTTCGTTATTTTCATTCATTTTTAAATTTTGCCGTTATGCATATTTTAAATTGGATAGATTAATTGTATAACTCTTGAAAGTTAGATAAATAGCTTTAAGAAATATCATTGCTCTCTATAATATAATTTAAGAGTAAATGTATGGCTTTATAATTTTATTACAAATTGAGCTGGAGAGACTATTGTTAGTTATATTATAATACAACTGTTATGAACTAACCTTTGAAGGAATAATAAGATCTAGAAGAGTACTAATAATGTATAATAAACCATTTAATACATATTAACTTCTAATTGTAGTCAGTTCAATTTTAGGCTGATCATCAATGACTTTAAAATCATATTCGACCTCTTCATTTTATTATGTTTGTGTACCTACTTTATCACATAGATAAGCTAACTTTAATAGCGTGTAAGCTATTCCTAAAATACTTCCTAATATAGAAGCATAGCTTATAAGGGTTCATGAATCCATCTCGATGTTATTAAATGTTTGAATTATAGCTTATGGGGCAGATTCAAGCATTCCTTCTACTATTCCACTAATTTTTGTCATCATTTCTATATATTAACGGCTTCCTTCATCTGCCTTACTTTTGTATACTGCAATAGCATAAAACATTAAAACTATTCCAAATGGATCTAAAATTCCTATAACAAAGCCAATTAAGATACTTTGAGCAGCTTGTCTATACTTTTTTCTGCATAGTTGTACCAAAGCAACAAAAAAATAAAAAACTATAAGCAGGATACTTGGAGCTATTATAAATATTAAGTTTAAATTATAGTATGTATCATTTGAGAACTCTTAAGTAGTAATATAAAGAATATCTGAAATTAAATCATAAAATCTAAGAATTCCTCCAACAGCAAAGCATCCGACATCTATTTTTAATCCCATTTTATTAACTAAACAAAAGCTTGGAAAACTTGTAAAATCTTTTAGCATAGTACTGAGGATTAACACAGGAAATTTCTTCCTTGCTTAGTAATAGTTATATTTTGTTTTGAATTCTTCTTTGTTTATCATAGCTTTAAGCTATATCGATTATTCCTAAAGAATAGTATATACTTTAGTCATTAATATCTTGATATACATGCAAATTACGCTTTCCTTTGTCATTATGAATTGCTAGAAGTAATGAATAGTCCATTATGTTTAGTGACTGTAGTAAATTGACATCGAGTTTTATATTTTGTAGAATTTCCTGTTTTTAATGTTCTTTTATGCTAATTTTTCATTAATCTCTTATAAAATCGTTATCCTTTAGAATAATATTATCCTTAGAAGTCCTATGATATAAAGAGCCTTTTAAATCAAATATTATTTTACAGTCATCAAAGGATTGAATAACATTTTCCATAAGAATGAAATACTGCCTTAGTTATAAAGATTTATAAATTCCAAGTACTCTTACCAGCAAAGAACGGGTATTATGCATACAATGCTAAAAATACTTATAAAATTTATCTTAGTTTATTATTCCAATTTCCGATTTTTCCATTGTTTTTAGTATAAACTAATTATCTTATGATCTGATAATAAATGCTCCACTTTTACCTCCAGCTTAGCTTTCTATTTGGCTCATATATAACTTTAAAAGAAATGGATCAAATTATCTAAGTATTATTTACTGTTATATTTATTCATCATTTATTCCCAAATTATCTCTTAGCCTTTTAAACTCATCAATATAAAATGCTTTAATTTTTAGCAGTTTTAGATTTTAAATCAATAAATTGTCTTGTACTTCTTATGAGACATTATAAACTAGCACATCTTTTTATATTCTTTATGGTTTTTGATTGCTAAAAAAGTATCACATTGAAATTTAAATGTATATAATACCTTCGCGTGTAATAGATTCAAAAAGAAGTGGTAAGGAGCCTTCACTTTATCTCTACAAACTCACAGTTTATTCATCTTTACTTCTGAATTGTTTCCTGAATTCATTATAAGGAAAGCGAATCAAGGTGATAGCAATACCTTGAGTTGAGTACATTAATCCTCAGACCTGATTGTATATTACAGTATTTGTATCAAGAATACTTCCCCCTGTATTCTAGTTGTACTCTTGATAGATAATTCCTACGATATCTACTATAGTAAGATAAGCGATTATGGCAAACTGTCTTTTTAAATTTCTATTTCTTCTTCTTCTCAATCTTCCTAAAATCAACAAGGATAATATTGAAGTAAAAAGTGTTGGAACTCATATAAAGGCATCTAAAAAGTATTCCCAATTATCAAAAGCTATTACTAATACAGGTATAAGAGTAGCTGTATTCAAAGTTCAAATGAAAACTTAAGCTATATTTACTCTCCTTTTATAAGCAGTTGAAGCCTGTAGTTTTAATTTTCTGTAAATTTCCCAATTAGTAAGTAAAAAGTACTCAGCTGTAATTGCTATAAAGTACATAATAAAGGCGGTTGTTACTTTATACATTTGTTCCTCATAATAGAAGTAAAAATAAATAGAAATAGCATGCACAATATTCCTTACAAAGACAATACAAGCTTCAATAAAAATCAATTATCCGGGATGTTTAAGCAGTCACTTAAATCTGAAATGTATCTTAACTAGATATCCAAGCATAAGCAGTGAAACAAGTAAAATTCCTAGTGTAATATAATTAATTATTTCAAATCTAGACATAATTTATAAAATGGGTATAACCAATGCTCTTATTACGAACCTAGGAATCTTCTCTAGCGGGGTTTTCATGCTCCCTTACTCTCATTCCTACCTTTTCTCTACATTTAATGCTAGTAATTGAGGCTCATGGTTTCATTTAATAGCTCTCATTTGATTCTTCCTATAAGCTTATACATTTGAGATGGCTTTACGCACTGAGAAGAAATGCTTATTAAAGCTATCAGTTGCCTTATACATTATAGGAAGTATTTTATCTGTAGTATTGATTGCAGGATCCTTAAGAAGTGCGACAGTAGTATATTGTGAGTCAGGGTTTCTACAAGGTAAGTGCTTTGATTCAATCACTAGTATAATACCTTTTAGTATGAAGCCATGGAAAGCAGTCCTGTATATAATCGGAATTTACAGTTTAATGCCTTATTAGATTCTCGGTATTATAGAAACTTTGTACTGGCTGAATCTCACCGAGTAGCAAATAAAAGAAGAGAAGTATTTCGCTGCATGTGATACAAGTGAAGAAGATGAGATAACCTTAGTGCATAAAAAGACAAAGCTACTCAAAGGCAAAAATGTTTTGACAAATGAGAGTTAGTTTATAAATATGAATAAAACTTAAAGTAGGATTTGATCTAAATTTTAAAGTGCCACATTTCTAACCCAGTCTAGAGCTTAAAGTAGATCAAGGCCTAGATCTAATACGAAATTATTGAACAGAAAAGAGCTGTCATTGGTTAATTTAAGCAATTCAGCGTCATTCGATTATAAAATCAGGCCAGTTACTGCTTATTCATAGTAAAGCTTGCTTAACAAATCAATATCATTATAGCAAATTAATAAAGTTTTCCATGCTAAATGCAATGATTTAAAAATTCCGGTATTAAATTAATAAAAGGAAAAGTTTATTAGTTTAGTTGAAAGAAGACTTAAAAATAGAAAGTTTGCAATGTAATAAGCTGGACTAGGATAAGACTCAGGAACTGTTATTTCTAAAATACTATAAAACAATCAAGATTTTTGCACAGTAGAACTGGGTAGAAACAATTTATAGGATAAGGGAACTATTGCAATAATCAATGGATTGAGGAAAAACCTTAATCTAATCCATTTAGGAATAGGCTCAAATAATATAACATCAAATGGTATTTTAAAAATATGCAGTGGTTTATTATATCATGAATCCTTAATAAGCTTAGATCTGTCATCTTATGAAGGGCTTAATAGAAACAGGATTGGAGTAAAAGGTGCAAAGTCAATTGGAAATTTAGTTAAGTAGTCTTAAGTAATCCAATTTCTAAATATTAAGGGAACAGGACTGGGGGATGAAGGTGTTTAGAAATTCTTGTATAAAATGAGGACAAACAAGACACTTATATATTTGAATATTGGAAACAATAACATAAGCTCGTCCAGTGCCCAATATATTTTTAGCATTGCTTACTCTACTAATCTTTAAGAACTTAATTTAAGTTAAAACAAACTGCAAAACGAGGGAGCCTATGTACTGGCTGATATATTACAGGGTTATAGTCAACCAGTAGAAAACATTTTAAAGCTGGACTTATCAAGTAATGAGCTGACTAACAAAGGATCAGGAGCTATTTTCAATTCCTTAAGAAATCATTCAGTTCTTACCCATATTTATTTGGACTCCAACCATCTGGTAAATAACACTTAATGCTATCAATGCTTAATCTAAAACTAGACTTTATAGCTTTTAAGCTTTAGAAGTTGTGAATTAGTTACTGAAGGAGTCTAAATTTTTGCTGAGGGATTAGCAAAAAACACCTCTTTGGTAACCTTGATTTTAAGTCATAATTTAATAAATGATAGTGGAGCTAAGGCCTTGGCTTTAGGCCTTATTTAAAACTATTCAGTTAGAATATTAGATTTAACGGGTAATAAGGTTAATGATACTGGAGCTATCGCCTTAGCAGACATGCTTAAATAAAATAAAACCCTGTAAAAACTAGAATTGAATGATAATCATATTCATGATGAAGGAGGGAGGATATTAGTTGAAGTATCTAGAATTAATAAATAACTGTAGAAAATATCAATTGACCAAAATCCTTTGAATTATAAATTTGTAATTGAAATGAAATAAAGCATGTAATAGAATAAGATATGGAGACAGTAAAAGTTTGAACCTTTGCTTAAATAATAAGTAAAATAATTGTAGGTAAAAGATAATGCATTTTAAAGAATATAGGATAAAATTGAGCGTCTTAAAGTTGGATTAGTAAGGTAAAATTAAAATTTAGTTAGAGATTAAGAGAGACTTAACAGGCTTGTACTGAATTAAGAGCAAAAGTTTTAAAAATTAAAAGAGTATCTTAAAATACTAGAATAGAGGAACTATGAAGCTAATGGTTAACTAGAAAATATTTCTAAAGATGCTTTAATCACTTAGATGTTTCTTGAATAAACTCTAACATCTAAATAAAATGATATAAAGTAAATTGAAGACTAAACCTAAGTTATTGAGACAAATTCATATCAGATTCTTAAGCGTTAAAGAAAAAAGAAGTAAAGAATGCAAGAATATATTGATAGATTACAAAAGAAGCTCTAAGAAGATACCTACATGAAAAAGTTAATGGAAGATAGATACATATCGACTAAAAAGAGGTTTGAAGCTCTTAAAACTAAAGCAGACGGTGTAAAAAATTAATATAATAAGAAGAGAAAAAGAAAGAAGAGAAAACATTAGTTTGTAAAGTTGATTATATAAATTCATACACTAAAGTTTTCCCTATTTTTTACTCAGATAAGCAACTTATAATTTGATACTAAAATAAACGTATACTCTAACGCTTACCTTATCCTATTCCTTCACCATTTATTTTCCCATACCGTTAAAAATAATTATACGTTTAAGTCGTTGCTTCTTAACTACTATAATAAAAACCCAATGGAAATCTGTAACAACAACGAGTATACTGCCAGTTAATAAGTGTTTAACTCACTTCCAAGATTATCACCTAGCATTTTACAAAGCGAAGCCTTGACAAAAACGAGGTATAGGACTATCTTATGTCGGAACTGGGAAAATGGTAGTTGTGAGTATGGAGAGTGCTGTTATTTTGCACATGGAATTGATTAAATAAGAGGAGCAGGTGGAGTTATTTCCACTTATAAAACTAAGCCTTGCAAAAGTTATTTTAGTAATGGATATTGCATTTATGGGAAAACTTGCCATTTTATACATGATGAATAAGGAGGATAATCTAATGACTTTAAAGTTAAACCACTTAGGAATGTTCCTAAGTTTAAAGAGTTCGAAGTATGTGGACTATTTGACTAATGAAGCTAATTTTAATAATATAATTTTTATGCAAATTATGGTTTATCGTTTTTTATACAGATTTGATATTATAATATTTCTTTCCAATTTGTATAATTCCCTTGATTTGTTGCAATGTATCAATATGGCATATGTACGCACATTCCTCTACTGGGAATCTACTATAAAGCATAGTCATCCTACACATATAACTACTTAAACTCTCTCAATTCCTATATAAAATAAAGATGGGATGTGGAAATTCTCGATCAAAGAAAGAATAAGCAATAGAGCCCCTTAAAAAGAATTCAAGCAATATAGTTTTCCGACCCTCTACTTTCATAGGCAAAAAAATAGGAGAATTCTAGTAACATTATGATATCGAGAAACAAATAGGTAGTGGTGCCTTCTCAAAAGTATTCCGATGCATAGACCGACGTACTGGTCACTTTCGTGCAGTAAAAGTAATCCATAAGGAAGGTAATATTAAAATGAAGCAGGATCTAATAAATAACATTAATGAAATAAACATAGTAAAACAGCTAGACCATCCTGCAATTCTCAGAATTTTCGAGTAGTATGAAGACCAGAGACACTTTTATATAGTAATGGAATACTGTGCAGGGGGAGAATTATTTGATAAGATTCTTCACAAGCATCGCTTCTCTGAGTTTCAGGTTTGCTAGATAATAAGATAACTATTATCTGCTGTAGCTTATTGTCATAATTGCAATATAATACATAGAGACTTGAAGCCAGAGAATATTCTACTAGAGGATAAAGAAGACAGCATTTCTATAAAAGTAGCAGATTTCGGGTCATCAGTAATTTTTGAGAAAAATCAGAAACTTACAGGCTGTTTTGGCTCTGTCTTTTATGTAGCTCCAGAGGTACTAGAAAACACATACGACGAAAAGTGCGATATATGGAGTATAGGAGTTATCATGTATATTTTATTAACAGGAAAAGCTCCTTTTGGCGGAGCCAATGACTAAGAAATTCTTTAAAATATACAGCAACAATTTCCCTTGCTAACAGGTAAACTTTTTACTAATATTTCGTCGGAATCAATTGACCTAGTAAGTCAACTCCTACGTAAAAATCCCATGAACCGTCCATCTGCAGTTGTAGCCTTAGAACATTAATGATTCCTAAGGCATTAAGCCAAAACCTCACATCAAGGACTTAATTCTGCACTACAAGGCTTGAAAAATTTCAACAGTAATGCAAAGCTAAAATAGGCAATAAGAACCTTTATAGCCTCATAATTAGTGACTTATAAAGACACCAAGGAGCTTAAAAAGGCGTTTTAGGCTATAGATACAAACGGAGATGGTAAAATTGACAGAGATGAACTTATACAGGCTTACACTGTCATTATGGGGGCTGCAGATGCTCAGACATTGGTTGATAATATAATGAATCAGGTTGATGTAGACGGTAACGGGTACATTGACTTCTCTGAGTTTATTGAGGCTGGGTTGCAGTAAGACTCTCTTATGTCTAGGAAAAATCTAGAAATTGCGTTTAAAACATTCGATATAGATGGAAGTGGAAGTATCAGTGCTAATGAACTAAAAGAAATATTACTCAATGGAGCAACTGTTCAAAGTAACGTAATCGATGAAATCATAAAGGAAGTGGATAATAATGGTGATGGAGAAGTTGATTTACAGGAATTTATCGATATTGTTAATAGGAAAATAAGTAATTAGAAACATTTCTATATAATTTCGCATGTTTTGCAGACTTCATGACGGTTTTACTTGTTTTTACGTTTTGGTTTTCTTGGATTTTAGTCTATAGTATTGTGGAACTCATATGCCTTTTTTAGTTAGTAGTAATTGATTTAAGATTCCTCAGCACTGCTTTCACTAAATCTTATTCCTTTGCTGTTTACCAAGTTGAAGAGCTAAGGTTAAGTTGTATTGCATTGCTGAACATTTTTTGTTGAATTTTAGTCTTTTTGAATACTGCTGAATTGTTGGCTTCTTTGTCTTTTATGGGAGAATTAAGTACTAGAGTGAAAGGAAATGTTACTGCTAGAAGGCGCTATAAAGGATTCTTGTACATTATTATTAATTATCTTTTAGTTTTTCATTGTAGCACTAAGCGTTACTTGGGCGTTCTGATCTTTTGAATTAGATAGAGGAAAAGTTGTATTTAAAAGGTCCTACCCTTGTAGAAGTTGTCTTAAATCAAATATGAGTTATCCTACAAATCCTGTTTTGGCTCCAAATTGCTTTATACTTATAATTAAGTTCTTTTCAAGGTAATTTTACTATAATTTATACATTTTGATATAAAAAGACTGTATATAATTTGGTATGATTGAGGGAAATTGATCATTGTATTGAAATTTTTCTGAAGTTCTTTTAATAGTTTTCCCAATATTTATAATCATTTATATATGCTTCGCAAGGTTAATTTAGATATCTAGCTGATGAATTGATATTTCCAGTATATAGAACTCCTTTTATGATCTAATTTTTTAGATTAATGACATTTATTGATTACAGATAATTAGCAAATTTTTAATTACTATCTACCTAAAATTATTTTCTCTAAGTTAATAAAAGGAGCTTCAACGAGTAAGTATGCAAAAAGGCCTCCAATAATACTGAACAAAAAGAAGGTGATGAATTTGATGAAAATTACCATATTTGTCAATTAAGCAGACTCTTATGCACTTTATGCAAGCGTTAAAAGGATAATCAAATGGATAAGATATGTGGAATATGTGATTCTTGAGATAGGAGTCCATAGTTTTGCTGAAAATAATTACCCTAGAAATTAGAAATGTCCTAAAAGCATAGGCATTAATACAAAAGTCAGTCCTAGTCCAATTATAAGCCACTAAAAGAATATAAAAGTCATTTCATCTCCAATAGACCATTATGATTAAAAGTTGTCAGCGAAGTAGGAGTAATCTTGCAGTTATACAAATAAGTAAAAGTTTATAAGGCATACTCCAATAGCAAATCCTAAGTACCTCAATGTAGGAATTGCAAATAACTTCGCATATCTAACAGCTTTTAAATCATCAGTGCTACCGTTTTAGTCGAATTGCCTGTTATGATAAATTACTATTCCACATATTATTCCCATAAAATAGACCGTTAATCTGCAATAAGGCTTAGTTAAAATAACATCAAATATAGAAATCTTATCATCTGGCTGCTCTAATGGTTCAAGATGTGGAATGTTATATGCGCCAACTAATATCATGTTAAGAAAACATGAGAAAAGTATTAAAATGCTACTTGTCAGCCATCCAAACTTCTTATTTACTTAATTATACATAAATACAACAATAACTCCAATTATAAACAGTTAAAAATCAACTGCAACATACCACGACCAAGAAAAGCACCATTGGCCTTTATTTGCTCTGAAATTTTACATAAGTAGAAAGTATTTTCACCATTCTATCTCACAATGATCAAATCTTTAGTCTTTAGGCCATATTGGACCACTTCCTAAATTGCCCATCATAGTTCAGTTAAAAAAGAATAAAAACAAAAATGTTGGTAATAGTCTTATATATCTATGTAAAATCACTTTTCATATCTTTACTTCTTAATCTGAGTTTAATTTTATAAGGAGTAAATACGTCATCATTAAAGCAGATATTCAAAAGAAGCAGTCTACGGCTATATAAGCTCCATAGGTGAGTATAAAGGTCGTTTGTTTTAAGTAACTTCCAAATTGCTGTATATATGCCAAGGGACTTAGTATTGTAACTAGAACAGTGTGGCCTAATATAATCCATCCCATTGAAAGAACTCTAACTAGGTTTAGGGATTCTAGAGGATCATTTTATTAAGAACTTCTCGTTTGAGTCAAGGAATTGATATTTCTGTAGGCTGAAAAGGCTAAAATAAACTGATATTATGTTAAATCCACTCTACTATTATTTCCAGGAATAAGAGATTCAGTATTTTGATCCTTTTAATCCCTGTTTTATATTCTATACTCAATAATAGTTGCTGCTGATACTAGCATTACCAGTCCAATTATTACAATGCACATCAACTTAGCACCAGTTAAATAACTCTAAGATTAATTTTCAGCAGGAAACTCAATACTGATTGGGAGGTTTTGCTATAACTTTCTCATATGTATTTCCTCTATAGTCATATTATGTGTGAAAATGTTAGTAAATAATTACAAATCATTTAAATCAGAAAACATGAAATCAATGAATTCTTGTTTATTGCATATTTTGGGAATGCATAGCCCAACACTTGTTCCTGGTATTAAAAGAGGTGAAATCAAGGCGTAGTGGGCAGTTTCTAAGCTGTTGCAAAGGTCAAAAGAGCCTAAATCATTTAGTCTTCTTCCGGAGTAGAAGGCCATTTCCTCGTAGTTTGATTAGGGATAAGGAGATAGAAATCCTGTGAGATAGTAAGCCATACTCTCAAAGCAGTCCTCTTTAATAGCTTACGCTGTATAAGCAAGTAGAAAATAATATATAGATACCATTTATTTAATAAGTTTCGCTGGAGAAATTATATGTAAAAATGCTTTCTATTTTGTAGGAAATTAATTATAGAGGAAAATTAGCCAATACAATTGCTTTCAAATATAATTATAATAGTTACAATCAATATCGTTTTCTGAATAGGTTATAAAACTTTATAATATCATAACATCATATATTTATAATAACTCCCTATTATAGTTTCCCCCAATACTTTATTAATAGACCTCTATCAAAATTTCACAACCTTTTATCCTAATTAATCTAAATTCCGCCCTTTAAGCCATCTACTTTTAAGAAATCCATTTAAATTCCAACACTAATGAAAAACCTAGATTAAAGAAGAGCATCTGGATACAGTTTTGTAACAGTAGCTCCAAGATCCTCACAAGAAGAAAACCCAGCAATGCGACGCCTGAAACTCGTATAAGACTAAGAGCGTAACAACTGAAAAGGTTTATAAATTGAAAGTATAGGAAGAGTTCATCCAATTTCTCCCTAGCCAATCTTTGATACAATGTCTTTAAAAGCGCACTCAGAGCGTTGCAGGACTTTTCTCCTGCAGTCCTAATCTCATACACAAGACAATCTTATAAACTTTGCAGCTGTAACAGATAAATAAATAGTAAGAGATCATCCAACGGCCTCTTAGTATGGCAAAACGAGATTTTGACAAACTAAAGATCTTTTGTACAGAATTATAAAAGGAGATGGAAAAATAGTACGATCTACCTTAGAACAACAAGGATTCCGCTATACTGATACGCATGATTGGAATATCTTATGGATGAGCAGTAGTCCCAAGCCTTACTTGTACGATGGGCTAAATGAGCATTAGAGGATAAATCATTTTCCTTACTCCAATGAAATCACTAGAAAGGACAAAATGTCAGCTAATTTGCTGTATATGCAAGAGATGCATGGGAGAGAGGAGTTTGATTTTTTCCCTGATACTTATATACTACCGGATGAATTTGCATAGTTTTACTCATAATTTCATAGTGATAGAAATCAAATGTGGATTGTTAAGCCGAATAGCTCATCATAAGGACGGGGTATTTACCTAGTTAACTCAATTGATTAAGTGCCTATAGATGATAGTTGTATTATTAGTAGATATGTAAATAATCCTTTGCTCATTAATAGTCTTAAGTTTGATCTAAGAATTTATGTACTGACAACTTGTTATGATCCTTTGAAAATCTATATATACTCGGAAGGACTGGCAAGATTTGCTACAGAGGCGTATAGTCCTGGGAATATTTAGAACAAGTACATGCATCTTACTAATTATAGTGTTAATAAAAAAAGCAGTAATTTTGTATAGAATAATGACCCAAGTAAAGATGATGTAGGGAATAAGTGGTCCTTATCAGCCTTATTTAGACATTTATAGACTGTGGGAGTAGATACTGATTTACTGTGAAGTAAAATCTGCGATCTTGTTATAAAATCTATTATATCAATAGAGCCTATTGTAGTAGAAGGAGTTAAAAAGCATGGACTATAAAGGGATAACTGCTTTGATTTAATGGGATTTGATGTTCTAATTGATTCAAACCTTAAGCCATGGCTATTAGAAGTAAATTTATCACCTTCCCTAGCAGCTGATTCTCCTTTAGATTTATTTATAAAGGGAAACTTAATAGCAGATGTTTTCAATCTGATAGGGCTCAGGGTTTTTGATAGGAAAAAAGAGTCTTTAAATAAAGTAAAGACAAGACTTAGGGCAAAACAAGCATAATAAAGCTATTCCAGAAGAGGAAATTAAGCTAGAGCTTAAATAAGCAGCAAGAAGGTAGAAACTACTGCTTCAAGTCCCCGATTCCAGGAAATAATACGACAATCATTACAACAATTTATGAGAAAGAGTAATTTTTAAAGAATTTACCCTAGTTACGGCTCAGATATATATGACAAGTACTTTTAATAGCCCAGATTGTCAAACTAGGCCTTATATTACGGATTATTCACTCTCATTTCCTAATACACTCCTACAATCTAACGTCCTTAAACTACTGGAGGGATAAAGTAAGCTTCTGCTTTAAATGAAGCATTAATCTCTCAGGATGAAAACACGAAGAGATGCTGCTACTGTAAAGATGTTATAACAGATGCTAGCCCGTACTTATGTTAAAGATGTAAGCAGTAACACTTACTTTCTAATGAAAAACTCGTTATAACCGGAGATGATGTACTAATTGAGTATATTTCTAGACTAAGATTTGCTTTAAAGTCAATTTCACAAGATTTACTCCGCCCTGACTTAAAGCTGAAAATTGAGTCATTTATTTTTCATCCTGTTTGAAATGGATAAGAAAGAAGAGCTGGGAATGTAAGTACTAGGCTGTGATAGAGACTAGATTATAGACTTACAGAAATGAAAGAAAGGAAAAGAAGGTTAATGGCTTAGAAGGGTATATTGCATAGCAAATCAGATAAGAAACATACTATTGTAAGAGGATTATCAGCTACATAGTTGGAAGATATGTTGTGTAAAACTACCAAAAACGTAGCTAAGGAGTTGGTAAGTTGTTTATTTGATAACAATACTGGAGTTCTAAGTGAAATTATCAATTTATTGGCTTAGAATCCGACTGATAGTAAAATCGAGCTGGAGGATAAGGACACTGATGCTTAAGATTCTATTATAAGTTAGTAGAGAATCATCAAATCCCCAGGTGTGTAAACCAATAAACATTCGGCCAAGGCCTTTACTGCTATTAATTGAAAAGGAGCTAGAAGACCTGCTACTGGATATAATAGAAGAGGATTTGTATAGTTATTAAGTAATTTTCAAATAATTTTATATAAACATGATATTGTTCATACTAGTACTTATTGAAGGTGTTAGGGATATATCGACTGAAGAAGATTGAGAGCACATTTCCCAATGATTTTAAGTTAATGAGCCTAAAATTGAACTGTATCCATGTGAATCGAGGTATGGAATAAGAGCTAAAGAAAAAATTAATAAGGTAGATGCTCTTTTCAAAATCCACAAAAATATGATATTCACACCGTTTGAATAAAAGCCTATCATTTTCAGAGATGCCAGTTCTGAGTATAGATTAATTGCAAATTTACTATATACAAAATTTTAGTAGTAAGGAAACAATATTTTGTCAAGATACGTAAGAACTTTACCTAATGAGCTTTTCACTTGGCTTAACATTACTGAAGAAATGGAAAATTATATCAACAAGAATGCCTTGTGAAGATTTGAAAGTTACAAAAATTATAATTATACTCAGAATTGCGAATTATTTAAATACCACTTTGAAAAAGCTAAGGGATAGTACTCAGATGAGCTGTGAGATTGCGATAATTGAATATGAGGCGAATAGATTTTATTAACAAGAGGATTCGCTCTTAAATCAGAAACATTGAGGTAAATTGGATATATGAAAATCTCAGACAGTGAATTAACCCATGTTTAGGCTTTAATACCCTTTCTTGATTACTTAAACCATGACAGCTTCAAAAAGGGAGATAATCAACATGGAACTATTATTAGAAGAGAGAGTAATAGTCTAGGTTATTAAGTTTTTAGGGACTATAACCCAGGAGATGAAATACATTACAGATATGGATTTAACAACAGTACAAAGTTATTATTAAGCTACGGGTTTTAAATGCATAAAAATAGTTTTGATTTAGTAGAATTTTTAGTGAATGATTTAACATACTGTGAAGGAGAAGTATGAAACGGTGAGTGCCTTTATTAACTTAGTTTAATAAAACCAGATACTTAAGTATTAGATCATTTATTAAAAATTAAAACAGGAAATTCAACATATCACAATGAAGATTTGCTAAAATTCTCTTTAAAGGTCTAAATTTAACTAGATTAGCTACTTCTTGATGTTGTTTTTGAGGGAAGAAGATTAATATAGAATTATATTACCTAAAATCAAACTTTTTCAATAAGAAAATTGAGACGTGACGTTGAAAAACAAAAATACCCAGATAATATTCCAGACGAGCATATTTTGATCTCCTATGAATGCTATTATCATTATTTGAAAAACTATGACAGACTGATCTTATTTAACCTACTAATAAACCTTTTATCATCTTAATTAAATACAATTTATAGCTAACTACTTATAAGAGGTGCAACTTCTAAATGCTTTCTCATCTATTTTTTATTTCACCACTTCATAAATATCTACCAAGCCGCAATGTACTTAGCTGCATTCATTTAACGATTTACAAGTAAGTTTGCTATATCTAAATTCTTATTTTTCCCTAATTCAGGGTATTTAGTACTAAAAGTCTTGTTTATATCCTTCAATGCTTCAATAGGTGCCACATTAGACAAATCAGCTCCTTAAACCCAATTGCAAATACTCCACAATGTCTAAGCAAAGTGAATTTTACAATCATTTACAGGTATATCTAAATACTATATCAGTCTTAGCATATCCTTAAAGCTAAAATTTCAACCTTTTACTCCAAAAGGTGGCTTTAGATTATACAACAAACTAGGTAAAAACTTAACAGGAATTTCCAATTCCCCATAAGGAGCATAACAACTTCAAGCTTTTTCAAAATGCTTCACATCCTTTTTAGTAAGTTCAATTAATTTACCATCATCTTCTTCGATTTACCTTGAGAAATTATCTAGAATAATAGCAATAAAAATGTTAAGAAAGAGAAATCCAGTAATAATTACAAAAATTATTCAAAATGGAATCGCATAAGCAGGATGTCCACACTTATCAACAGATCCACTGCAATTTTCCTTATTGTAACTGTCATGCATTATTCCATTCCAGCTTTCTCCAGTAGAAGCTCTAAAGAGGGTAATGATAGAGTTATAAAACGTCTCAAAATTAGTATGTTTGTTTATAAACTCATTACGCTCAAGTCTTCCGAATAAAGACATTCCAGCAATGCTGAATTCAAAGTAAAGTAGTAGGAGCAAGGCTCCTACATTGATTAAACTGGGTAAAGCAACTCTAAGTGAATTATAAAGACGTTTTACTCCTGATAACACTTTCACTACTCTTAGAATTCTTACTATTCTTAAAGCTCGCAGGACAGTTGCCTTGAAAAATAGAATTGAGCTGTTTGAGAATGTAATTCAACTCATGACTAGTATAAAAAAGTCAAATTTATTCCAGCCACTTGCAAAATAGAACTTAGGCCCAAGTCCTATTAGTTTTAGTATAGCTTCTATAGTGTATATCACTATGAAAATCACATCTACTGTTGAAATAAAATCAGCTAAATCATCGTCCATGTCGTAGTGATATAAGGACATAAAGAATACATTTAAAATAATGCATACCATTATAGCGTTATCAAACTTGATTCAAATCACTTTCTAGTATATCCATTTTCTAAATTTGTTGCTAGGGGGACGGTATCTTATTCTTGGCTTTGCATGTATTAGCTTCTTTTAAGCCTAAACCCAAGCTTATTACTACTCCGTAAGGAAAAAATTGCCATCTAGTTCTTCTTGCATTTCTGCAAATTTACTAGTAACTGCCCCCACGTATAAGTTCATTATAAAAAAGGTTATGCAGAAAATGAAGCCTACGTAGTATAAAGCAGCATACTAGTTATAGTCCTGTATTGGGGCTTATCCAGGGCCAACTGCATCTACAGTCGAGTACATATAATCTGGCCACATTTCCAGTGTTGATACTTCAAAAAGTAAAAGGATTGAGTTGAAAATATTATCAAAATTATACTCTTAGTTTTTCCATTCACGAGATTCTATTAAACCATCCAGAAAGAATTTACCTACACAATCCTCCTCCGTTGTAATTGTTGAATCATTACAGTAGTAAAAGCTTCCTTTGAAAAAAATTACTCCTAAAATTCCAAAAATAACATAAAATAGTACTGATATCATTGCTATTTATAATACCTCTGGAACAGCCGAGAAGAGAGACATTACTACCTTTTTCATGTTTTCATTGTGAGAAATCATTCTAAGGGGTCTTAAAGCTCGCATTGTTCTTAAGACTCTAAAAAACGTTAAATCTAAATCAGATAGAGATAAATATAGTATGATGTCAATAGCTTACACGATAATAATGATAAAATCTAGCTTATTTCAATTATCCTTCCAGTATGAGTTTTAACCGTAATAAAATCCCATTACTATTGATTTTATTATAAACTCAAGTGTAAAAAGTGTGAAGAAGAATAAATTTGATAGTTCTATAACAGAATTCTAATATCTTGTAATTTACGGTTCATCTATTGCAAGTAGTAGTGATGACATCATAATCATTGCATAACACTGATAATCAAAATATGGGTGATACAGTAATTTCTGTAAAAACACTCTTACTTAATTATCAGATGCAAATATTTTCCAAGATTTTCCCTCTAAAGGTGGAAGTTGGGATTTACTCATTGAATTTCTTATAAGTTTTTCAAATATAGCAACTCTTCGCTTAGATGATAATTGCTAAATCAAATACTCAGATTTCATTGAGTCCGGGACAACCTATCCATCAACTTTAGTGTAATCTAGGCCCTATTACTAATCATTTAACTCCTCCTCTTCTTCGTCTTCCTCTTCAAAATGCTGCAGTAGAATTGCCAGAAAAAGATTAAATAGGATATAATTGCCTATAATGATCAAACTTACAAAATAAAATGATGAAAGTCAACCTGTGTTGTATATAGCGGTAAACATTACTTCATTTCAGTTTTCACCTGTTATTATCTAGAAAACTGTTATAATTGATCAGAATAAACTGTCAAAGTTAGCACGGGAATTAGAGCCATCCTCTTCTTTCATTTAGTTTTCAAACATTTACAGTCCTATTAAAGCATATATAAAGATAGCAAGTCCACACAATAGCCCAAGATAAGAAATTTCCTATAAACTTTTTGCAATTTTTGAGAGTAAAATTCGCAGTTACACCCATCCACGAGCTAGTTTAAATACTCTGAATAGCCGAAATGCTCTCAATACTAGAAGTCCTGAGTAATTAGAGCCACCTTCTGGGAACAAAATGATTTCTATGATACTTATAAAAACCATAATTCCATCAAAAATATTAAACCCATCTTATACATATCCTTTGAGCCCTAATCCTAGTAGTTTTATTATCAACTCAACTGTGAAAATAACAGTAATAAATATATTACCAATGTATAAGAACATCTCATGCTCTGGCTCCATTTTGTAGTATTCACTTGCCAGCATGATAGTATTTATTATTATTACTATTGCAATACTATAATTAAATTTGTCAGATAGTGCAACTTTTTCTAGTTTTTACCTGAATTTAAATCATTTTTCACATTAAACTTACTTTTCAACAACTGCTTATTCTTTTTGTATGTTATCAGTTTTAATGATATAATTATCCTGCTTATCTTTCTTCAAACTTACAAAATTATCGTGAAAATTTGTAAATAAAACTGCCAGGATCAAATTTACTACAACAAAAGCTCCAATAATAATCATTAGCAAAAAATATATATCGTTTATATACAATGTATCAGTAACATCTCTTCCTACATACATTGTGTCAGTCCATCCTTCTAGAGAGATACATACAAACACAGTTAAAATGCTAACTAACACATTATCAAAGGAAACAACATCCTTATTCATATTAATGTCATTCCAGCAGTACTAGTTCTAAGGACATCCAGTATTAGAGCAATCAATTTCTTAAAACTCACAATAATCTCCTAGATAACAAAATTAATCAGTGGGCTCTTACGGCAATTCATGACACTTATTCCTATAAACTCCTGCAAACATATACGTTCCAGTGATTCCAAACATAAACAGTACAAATATAAATATAATAAAAACTTCTACTAGCATAGGAATTGAGCCTATTATAGTAGATACTAGTAACTTCAACTCAGGAATACTCTTTATCGTCCTTAGAGGTCTTAATACACGAATTGTTCGAATCACTGATATATTGGCACCGTCTCCTATATACCCAAGCCATCCAAGACATACTACAAATGCGTCTAATACATTTCAGCCGTCTCTTAAGTAAGAATGAGGATTCATTGCTAGGCCCATTGCTACTATTTTTAAAAGCATTTCCAGTGTAAAAATCGACAAAAATATTATTTCTGCTATTGTTGCCCATTCTGATTCAGTTTTATGATCTATTGCTATTGTTATACAATTCGCTGTTATTGCTAGGAGTATAAATTTGTCAAAAATTGGATGTAAAGCTATCTTAATCATTAATTGTCTTATTGGGTGGGTAACTTTAAAGCAGAATAAAGATTTGTAGGAGTACGAGCCTTCTTGATATTGGGACTAATTTAACTTTATTTCAATTATTTTCTCTGTTGATTTTGTGTTTAAGGAGTTCAGCTCGCATTGCTGTTTGTAAAGAATATTAAAATCCTCGTTTATTCTGAAAACAGGATCCGATTAAGCTTTTTTGGGAAACGCCATTATATTTAAATTTATTCTTAAAGCATTTTTAAAACTTATCAATATTTGGTTGAAATTTTTGGTATTGGTAGGTGTTTAAAAGGACATAGTTTAATATAAAAGAGGCTTTCCTTAGGAAAATGTTATCATTTGTTTAAAAGACTGACCTGCTATAAAGCGTGCATTTAAGGAGCTGCTTTATTCAAAATGAAGATATTACAGAGACAAGCATGAAAAATGGACCTTACTAATAAATTCAATACAATACCTAAATTTTTGTTTTAAATATTGATAAGTGATTATACATATTTTACAAATTACTATTTGATCCTTCTAAATATATGCTTATTACCCTATTCCAATATAACAGTGTAATTTCTTTAGAGAAAGATCGAATTTATAAATATGTCAGAGCAGGGGTCTAACAACTTCAAGTTGTGGTATACTAATTATAAAGATTCATACGGTCGTCGTGCCTTGCATGACACTAGGGTATTCAGTCCTGAGTTTGATAGCCATGATATTAAGTAAGAAACCTCAATGCCAACTACTTTTAGAGAGAGATCAAGATTATATTTGCCACCTGAAGGAATGAAATACCCTAGGGAGTGTGCAAAGTTTGTTTCTCGATACATGGATTGCCGTAGTGACAATGGAGAAAGAGGACTTACAAATCCTGTGCCAGCCTGTGATTCAAGAAAAGCCGAAATCTTTGAGCAGTGCCCCCATTGGGTACTTGAAAACATGAAGCTAAAGAAGAAGGTATTCAAGAGATATGAGGAAATTGACAATGAGACTTATAGAAGGGCTATGGAAATCTCCGATTATAATCGCTAGTTTAGTATTTTAAGAGATTTAATATAATTGTAATATGATTATAATGATTGTAATAAGACTTGGAGTAGGATAATGCATCTGCAGCATGTACTAAGGATTTGAAGATTAGTGGATATTGTAAGATTTATACAGAAATCCTTGTAATCAATAGATCTGTATGAATAATGATTAAACTTGTGATAATTACTGTGAATATAATACCGGATATACTGAAATTTAACCTTGTTAAAGTTTGATAAGCTAGATAATGCAATACTATTAGGAAGAAGCTACTTATATTCACCAAATTACTGATAGCTTTGGTAATTTTTGAATTGATGGCCCTCGAACAGGTGGAAAGTTATTTTTCGTGATTTTTGATATGAGGAATTATTTGAAAAGTGAAAATAACTATGAAATCAAGTTATAGCCTATTTTTGACTTTATGTATAACTAAGGCTAGTTAGATTTATATGCTTACATTATTGAGGTAAATGAGGTTGCTTCATGTGATAGATTAAATAAATATCTAGATAAAAGCATTAACCATACAACGACAAATCAATAAACTTATACATTTAAAAATAGTAATTATATCTTAATCCGCTACTATGTAAGAGATTCAACCGTTTGATATTCTGGATTTACATTAAGATGACAAATTTCAGATTCCCAAGTAAAAAATGTAGATGAAGATGATTTAAGCACAATTTTAGCTATAATAGCTGGCTTAATTGCTGCTTCTTGCTTTTGCGGATGTGCAATCTGTATTTTTAGATTTATTAGGAAATCAACTCCTATTTTTTCCAATTTTAATGATTCTAATATTGAAGCAAGGTCAAGAGACTATATCATTAATCAATATTAAAATGAGTAATTTATAGTAGAGAATTTACCTATTCAGAAATTTAAGAAAGATTTGGCAGGTGAGATTGATAATGATACATGCATTATTTGCTTAGAAGATTTTTTATAGGATGATGATGTTAGGGTACTAAATTGCAAGCATGTTTTTCATTCTGATTGCATTTAAGAGTGAATAATATTGAGATTCTGTATTCCAAGATGCCCACTTTGCAAGATAGAAATTTTTCCTAATTATCAAAATCTTGATAACAGCATAGATGATATTTTTCATATATAATATTTTGTATTCTAATGTTTTTGTTATTAAATTTAGTACAATTTGCTAGATTCATTTTATATTGTAATATTTAAAGGCAGAAAACCCTAAAGTAATTTTTGATCGAGTTTAATCATTGATTTAAGGACTACAAAGTAAGAGATGATAGATTTAACCTAGTTTTATTGAGATATAACAACTTAAAATGTTGACAATCCTATTAAATATATAGGTATGCCCAACAATTTACTATGTAAAGTACTAAAGCTTACAGTAATGAATATAAACACAAGTATGGAAGCTTAATTAAAATATGTTTGTACTTTCTATCAATCACTTATTATATTAAGATAGCAGTTATTGAACAAAATATATTCTAATCAAAAATCTACACAACCTTGATTCATATCATTGATAATAAATCGTATAAATAGATTTTTGTATTAACTGAAGCTAATTTAATTTCATCATAAAGTGCAAAGGCTATTATTTTTCTTATTAATCTAGGCAAAATTAATTCTAATAATTATAAGAAATTTTAGATTTATTGATGATAAGGCAAATAAATGATAATCGAAGCTGTAAATTGTACAAAAGTGGATAATAGCGAAAATGCTTTGAATGATAGAGAAATTTCATTAAGTATAATAGAATAAATAATGATAACTATAAATATGATAATGAACTTTTTTAGTTGAAAAAAACAACTTTTATAAGGTGATACTTGACATTAGGAAAATATGAATAATCCTGAAGCTTTCTGAATAATAATTTCTAAATATGATATGGTCTTTAAACAAATTTGATTTATAAAGTAGAAATAAATGTATTCATAAATTCTTTAACCATTAAATTTGACTATGGTGCTGCAACTATTAAAATTCGGTATATAGGTTTATGGGTTTACTATGATAAAACTGTAATCTTATAGTAGAAATATCGTAATATTTTAATGATATAACCTAATTATATCATTATAAATTGTTCTAAGTAAGAAAAGGTTATGAATATTAAGCACTAAGATAATAATTTGATGCAATTATGGCTTAACTATAGGTATTTAAATATTTACACATCATCTTATTGCACTATTGCCATTTAAACTAGGTCATTACTAAACATTAAAGAAATAAAAGAGTTATTATAATATAGATGCACAATGCAGATATATGAAATAAAATAAAATCTATGGTTGTAAACTTCAGAAAATACCTTAAAATGCAATAATAACTCTAAAATGGCTTTAAATTTTCTGTAAAATTACCATATATATAAAAATTATACCATTTTTACGCGGTTTCAAATTCCATATTAGTAACCCTTGATTAAATTATTTATGATTAACTCGTGTTTATTTTCCATTATTTTTGTTTCTCTTAATCTATGGTAAGAAATTAATTGCAACCTTTCCTAAAATTTTCTAAGCCTGAATAGAGGAACCCTAAAGACGCTTAAATTTTGGCCATAGGCACAACTTCATTCCACTAAAAGACAAAGACCTTCTGCTAGAAATGCAAGGACTCTGGCTCCTTGATCGGCTGTGCACATTGCTCCCGAGCATTTCATTTAAATTGCATACAGCTTAAGGATATCGATTTGCCCCTGGGGCCATGATATTGCCAACATTGCCAGTAACTTAAACATAGAGCTTTCATAACAAAACATCTACAGTAAGAAACTTTAAGATTTAATAAACATGTTTAAAATAATAAAGAAAGACAGCTTAGAGTTTATATTAAATAGCTCACTTTGAGGTAGTCTAACTTCATGGCAGATGAGTTTGCAGAAAGTTATCCTTAATTTGTAAAGAATAGTAGAATTTAGTACCCTATTGATGATACTGTTCTTTGAAGTGATCCAAACCTTCATGATGTGCATACTAATGTTGATATTCCTATACCAAAAGATCATTAAGTTCCTCCAGATATTTTGGGTAGAGTACTATCAATTTGTGACTTTTTTTATAATTTTGAAAGATTCATCAAATTAAGCCACTTTCTACCAGAATAATTGTATACTTAATTGATTTAATAAGAAGAAACTGTACTACTAAAACACCTTTTTACCAGATTAGTCTACTTTATATCTAAAATTATATGCTAGTAGGAAAACATAGGTGTAGATTTCGAAGAAAGTTGCCCTATTTTTTACTTATTTTACAAATTAGGCAGTATGATTGAAATGAAAAAATACATATACCAGGAGTACTTTTACATATTATTAGAGTTTTTAGATAATCCATAATGAATTGTATACAGCAAGAGTTTGAAAAGATAAATTAATTTTGAAGAGACCACCAAATAATAGTTTTACCAAAATGCTACTATTGATTTAAAAGTGTAGCTAATGGAGTTCTTGATTAACAGCGTGATTGACCTGCCATAATTCCACGACTTAATCTAAACTCGATCAGATAAAAGAGCAAAACTTTTTAAACGGAGATTTGACCTTGAAGCTTAATTAAAGTAAATTTCTCCAGAAAAAGCCAAATAAAAATAATCAGTTATCTAAAAAGAACTATAAAAAATATCTTTAAATCTAGAAAAAAACAATGTAAGAACTTCTAGTCTGGGGTATGACAGAAACTACAACGAGTATTTCATCTTTAACTTTGATACAAGATTCCTCTTCGTAAGATGTGACAATGAATGATTTATATACGACAAAACAGAAGAAATTGATACACTTTTAGAATATTTCAACGCAAAGGGAGTAAGAGAATCAAATCTACTAAAAAATCTACAGTAGAAAAGATCACTTTTAAGCCTACAATAAAGTAATGATAAAGCTGTAAAGCCTTACAAAAACAGATTTAAGTTCTATGACTCCCAAACCCCAACCCTCCACATTTTACGCTCCTAGTTAATAAAACTAGAAAAGAAGTACTCAATGTATCTTCAAAACCACAACAGAATTTGAAACACAGAAGATGAAATCAGATAATGGAAATAAGATCTGTAAAAACCTAGCTTAAGGCAATTTTAACAACTTTTACTAGATTTTGGTTAGTTAGTAAACAGCCCCTACAAATTTTAAGTATCAAGTCAACAAGACAACTCTAGTTCCAGTGATTCAAGTAGTGAAGCACATCTGAGAAAGGTTATACTACATATATGAAAACAGCCGAGAGATATACTAGACGAGTGGATACTGCTTACAGAACAACATAAAACCCTCTGGCATATGAGCCTATCACTTGGCATTCTAGAAGCAGTGCTTATAAACTACATACATCGGCGAACTTAGCACTCTGAAAACTAAGAGGAGTGCTATATATGTGATGATGGTGGGCAGCTTATATGCTGTGACGGTTGTCCTAAAGCAGCTCACTAAAAGTGCATAAATCTTAAAATCATTCCCTCAGGTTTATGGTTTTGTGAAAATTGCAGTAAACAGTTGAATGCACGCACTAGACTTAGAAAGTTCGATTGATTAATAACCTTTTGAAAATTAGTATATAAAGTTTAAGTTTTTTTTATAAATGTCTGCTGAGGAGTTTGCGAAGTAGAAGGAGTATTTGTTTGAGAAGAGTAAACAAATGAGCGATTTCCGGGCAAGAATTGACAAGTAGATAGACTCAACTACCAGTGAGAACTACTAGTTTGAGATTATATGCTATGATAACTAACATACAGAATGCCTTCATAAGTTTGATTAATCTTCTTTACTCTATGGACGTATGCAACGCTTGATGCAGGTTGAGTACTACAAATGCTCAAATCACTGTATTGATCATATTCCTCAATAGCTACGCAAAGCAGCGTAAAACCCTTAGAACTGGGATTAATTGAAGTATTTGAACAATTATTTGAAGTGCATTAAGCCCTGCTTTGATTAGAAAATGATAAGATAAAAGGAAATACATACTGAAATGGAGAATCACAGGCAAGAGGTTAAAAGGCTTTATTTTGGACAGGACGGCCTTAAATTAATTTAGAAAAGTTTAACTAATATTTTTCAGTTTTTAAGCCTTGAAAGTGGCTTAATTCCTCAGGATGAGAAATATTTGTATCGAATGTCCTAAGATCGCTTAAAAGTTTGAATGCTTCTATTGGGCTGCTTGCTTCTTCCATAGGAAAATCGTTGTTATTGTTACAAAATTGTTGTTTTAATTTCACAATGTTGCCTCTATCTAGTCTTCCATTATTTTTCAATTACTCGCATAATTAAGCTATATATAAATTTTCTCTTACAATTGGTTCTCTTATTGGCGATAAATTTTAGTTTATGTTTGTATTAAACCAGTCATGATTTAAGGCTTGGAAAGGATTCATTCTTTACTCTGGGCTAGGATCGGTAAGTCTTAGTACAAAATCTAAAGCTTAAGGAGAATAATTTTCCCAATCTTTAAGTTTATAGGTTATATTGCAATGCACATTTTGATTTAGAATCTGCTTTACTTAATTTCCTTAAAACGGGGATTTACCAGTGAGCAGGATATACATTAATATGCCAAAGCTAAACATGTCTACTTAAGTTCCATATGACTCCCTTCTCAATATCTCAGGAGCAACATACCCTGGGGAACCACACCTTTAATTCAAATTGTCTTCAACTTTTGTAGATAATCCAAAATCTGATATTTTAAACTTGTATTAGCAGTCTTTTCTCTTAAGTACTACGTTTTGCAACTTTAGATCCCTATGAATGATTCCCTATTCGTTTAGGTAAGTTAATGCTTTGCACATATTATAAGCAAATTTTATTGCGTCATTTTCAGAGTACCTTTGAACCCTTTTTACTTTTTCGTGTAAATCTCCTCCATCAAGATAATCTAGAACCATATAGATAGCATCCTCCTCCTCATAAACTCTATGCAATTTAACAATATGCTCATTATCTAAAACTCGCTGGATTTCAATTTCTTTGATGAGAGCCTGGGCTCGTTCTGACTACTCTGATATCATAGATTTTTGTATTATTTTTAAAGCATACAGCTTTTAGTCATCCCGGCAACGTGATAAGTACACAACTCCATGATTTCCACTGCCTATTCTTTTTATTAGGGAATAATCGTTAAATACATCATTAGCTATTCCGATTTGGTAAAGATAAGACAACCAGTCTTCTAATTAATCGCTATCTTCCGTGTAAAAATCACAGTCTTTTGTTCCTCTTATGATTTTAAAACCAAATCTTTCAGTATCAGAAATCTACTCCACAAAGGGCTCTATACGCCTAAAGCGCAAATCACAGTACCGAAAAGGGATTTGTTGTTGAATGTCAGACAGCCACACAATTTTGGATTGATTCATTCCTAGCGTTAGTTCAATTAAGTTTTGATATTCATCACGTATTTTTAATTGGTCTATCCTTGAATAGTTTGTTGAATTTGTGTTTTATCCAGTTATTTCATTTCAAAATGATTGAGAATTGTTACACTCATTATCAGCCTAGATAAAAAAATCCTCCATATAATATACTTAATAATGATTTTTGATTGATTAATTAAAGTAAATATGATTATTAGTGTAAGGTATATTATTAAAATAGGTAAAATATCCTAGTCATATTATATAATGAGCATTTGTATATAATATAGAAAAATTATGCTAAATATCTCCTTGTTTTAAACTAAATTTATTATACAAAGCCATATAGTAAAAAAACTTGACATAAATGGGTAAAATCTCTCCTAATTTTTACCTATTTACTTTATTCACTCTCAGCATATGCAATTCCCTAGTAGTAGGAGTAATGTTTCCGATATAGTCCCAAATGGTTATTGATTTTGGAATGGCTTCTGACCGCACAGAAGCTGCCTACTATGCTGGAACTTTATCAGCTGCTTTTCTTATAGGACGTGGACTAGCAGCCCCGATATGAGGATTATTCATAGACCTTTACGGTAGAAGAAAGGGCTTGATAATAGCCCTAGCTAATCTAAGCATCTTAACAATGCTATCTGGCTTTATACTAAACTATTATATCATGGTGGTCTTGAGGTTTATATCAGGAGCCATGTCACCTATTGGAGTAATTGGAAAAGTTCTAGTAAACGAGCTTTGCCCTAATGATGAAACTTTTAGAGGAATGGCTATTTTTGGGGTAGGGTGGACTTTTGGATTAGGTATTGGGAATAGTTTAGGAGGAATTTTTAGCCATCCTGAATACTTAGATATAACTTTATTCTAGTGATATCCTTATGCTCTTACCTTCAGCATATGTTCAGTTATTTTCATTTCTGTATTATTGTTTGTGATATTTTGCTTAAAAGAAACTCATTAAAAGGAATTATTTAATTAGAAAAGCTAGGGAATTTGTTAGATTATTAAAACACCTTATGTTTTCACATTAATAAGCATATTTGCTTTACTATCTATATGTGAAACGTCCTTTATTGATATATTTCCTTTGTGAAGTTACTCAAAAATTTAGGATGGTGGACTGGAGTTTGATCCTTAATTAATAAGCATGCCTCTAACTATAGCTTTTATTATAATAGTAATTATATCCCAATTATTCTATAACTACTTTATAAATCGATTAGGGATTATAAAAGTGCTGCTTTTAAGTACTTATTTACTGATACCAGTTCCTTTAATAATGCCAGAAGCGAATAAACTATACAGCTAGTAAATTTTACTGTAGATATCTCTAATTGTGCTTTTACTTGTCCAAAATTTGATGATTTTTTCCTCTTTTGCCACAAATTTTATGCTAACTAATAATTCAGTGCCTAGTTATTCATTAGGAAAGGTAAATGGTATTGCAATGATGGTTGGAAGCCTTTTTAAGGGAATTGGACCATAGGTGTCTGCTATTTTATATGCATATACTGCGCTAGAAGGTCCTGTATATCCCTTTGACTACCATTTCACCTTTTATATAATTGCTTTAGTATATTTATTGACTATTTTTGTTATCTATACGTTACCTAAACAGTTAGAAAAACCTTTTAACGCATTTTCTGAAGTTTCTTTAATAGAATTTAATAGTTAATCATATTTTTACTCATAATTTAAAGTTTTTAATATAAATTAGTGCCTAATCTGCTTTAGCAATTAATAGCGCCATTAGAGGTTGATCATATGGCTTCTCTAATTGCTTTGGTAATTTGTGTATTATAACTATTTATACTACATAAAGTAAAATAATCAAAAAGAATATAAAATGATAGTCAAAAGGATACATAGTTCCATTCAGAGCAGTGGCTGTAAATATCATACTAGCCGTTTAAGGTCCAATACCCTTAAAAATACTTCCTACAAACATTGATATCCCATTAAGTCTTCCTAGTTCAGATAATGGAGCTGAATTATTTGTAAGTATAAAATTTGAGGTTATTGAAGTAAATATTAAATAGTTTTGCACAAATAAAAGCAAAGTTAGTAATATAGAAAGTTACAACTATTAATCTCTCAATATATTCATTTCAGGCAAAATTATCGGTACAATAACTAAGGCATAAGTAGTTATTAATAATGTTTTAATTGTTCCTCATTTTTTAATACAGTATTTGTAAGTAAGTTATGTTATGATAACCATAGCTAATAAAGCAATACTTAAAGGAATGCTTATATTTTTGGGGTTAAATTCTAACCCTCCATCAGATACATTTGAAAAGCATCACAGGGGAAAAGTATCTGAAAATGCAGTTTCACAAAATGATTGCAGGGCATAAAGAATTAATAAAATGCTCACGCTCTTAATTCTCATTATATCACATATGCTTCTCTATTAGTAATTATTTTCGCATTGTTTCAAGGACTCTTTTACTGAAATTATAGTAAAAATAAGTATTCCTACCATTATAAAACCACATATTAGAAAAGGTAAAGAATAAGGAAACGTATTAAAGATGCCTCACTTTAATTGATTACTAGTAAATCCTCCAATTACACTTCCTGTTACTATTCCCATTATATACCCAGCAGCAAAAACTGTCATTCCTATATGAATCTCACTATTAGGACAAAGTTCAGTAGCCAATACTTTTCCTATTAATCCAAGTGTTGAAAATAGGCCTTAAATGAATCTTAAAACTAACATAATAAAGTAATTTAAAGTAAAAGCTTAAAGAAATTGAATAAGCGTTAATACTGGCAGAGATATTAAAAGTCCCATTCTACGGCCAAATTTGTCAATAAAGTAACCTCAGAAAGGTGATCCCAGTCCTCTACCTATAAAGTGAGTTGAAGACAATGCTCCAACATAATATCCTACTTATGTACGATCTACTGCCATACCAAAATCCATTACCATTTGGGACTGAATCGGCAGGAATAATCCTACTTGAAGACCGTTAAAGAAATTCAAGCTGAATAGAATTATTAGATATAACGTGTAGGATACTTTTGGCATATTTAATAATTAGAATCATTGAAATTTATTTATGGAAATACACAATCTAAGATAAATATTGGTGTAAAAGATAAAAACATCATCTCCCATTTTAATAACAGATTCTTTTAAGTATAATTATACAAAATTAAACATATTTTAAACATTAATAATTCTGATATGGATAAAGACATAAAAATAACGCCTGATAGTTCAATTGATTTAAACTCTGGTAAAATGTTCCAGGAATTGATTAAAGCTGCTTTTAATTAGCTTGATGCGATAAGTTTAAAATTAAGGCATTTTAGCTAAGAAATTACCTTATTGAATTAATTAGCTAAATCTGATACTCACTTTCTCAGTAAAAACTCAGAAACAATAAAGAATGCTGACAGTATTATAAAGATTGCTTCTTTAAAAGACAAAATAATTGACTAGAAAAGAATAAAATATAGTTCCATTGCAAATCAACTTGATTAGTAGTTTTATTAAGGCAAATTAGACATCTAATACATGAAAAGTGAAGCAAATCGTTGTTTTTTTTAACTACATGAATTAGTTACTATAAAAAAGCAATAAATACTTGAATAGGCGGCTGAAAAATATAATTAACTGAAGACTTATAAGTATTAATTCTAATGAAATGAAAATCTAGATTTAAAAGCAGGTAAAAGGGTAATAAGAAATAATAAAGCAGAGCCCTCAATTATATTTTCTAATGATATTATAACTAGAGAATGTAATATTTAAAGTCATCTAGTTTTATACTGCAACGAGCATTGCTAATACAAAAAAGGGCATTTAATATAGGCCTTTAACTTTGTTTCTTAACTGCTTAGTGATTTAAACAATTTAATGAAGATCTATCTCTTTATAAAACTTACATTAGAAAAAATTTAATCAATGCTAAATGAACTTTCACACTAAATTATATATAAATATTATGATTACAAGTGCTCTAAAGACTCACCTACAAGCCCTTATACTGATAAATTATGAAATGACAGAAAATATGTAAAATTCATTGAGTAAATAAAGAAATGCAGATAAAAATTAATGCATGAAATTCCTAAGTTAAATTCTTACCAAAAAGTGATATTTAATTGTATGGAAAATAATAAAAATTCATGCTTTTGTCTTAATCTTGATTAGTAACAAGGAAAAATATTACACGATAATCATTTATCAAAACATGTCGCAATTTTAAGTAAAATTGTAGATATGTTAACGTAAATAGATACATCCCAGTATGATAATTAATTCAGGTATCATTAAAGAAACTGAAAAGCTGTAGTCTTATTTCTAAGTAAATAACGTATACTGAGAAGCAATCCTTAGTCTAAGGCCTAATTAAATTAGTACACGGTATATAAATTTACTCATTTAAAGTCATACATGCTGTTTCAGATTTAACCTTATAACATTATTAAATAAATAATAGAAAATAGGGATAATCTTTCGGCTAAAATGCGTTAATTTATTACCTACGATTCTCCCCATAGTTAATGAGTACGATAAATTCGGATACTGACTATGAGTAAGGTTAATTCTGACGAAATGCAAAGAAGAATAAAGCACTCTTATAGAGGAAACTAAATAGGTATTCATTCATATAACTCAAGTTGAGATGTTATATCTGAATCTTAAGAGGAATCTCCGACTAGAAAAGGATCTAATTATGCACCTAATGTATAAGAATGCGATTAAAGTTTGGTATAAAGTAGCTCATCTAATTCCTAAAACACAAGTGATTTTTCATAAGAGATTTGACCAGCAAATGCATTTGTTGATGAGGATAATCCTATACAGAGAAAAGCTTAAATTATTAGATTAAAGAGAGGGACGAATTTATAATCAATACATTATTTAACTAATGAACTGAATAAAGAAGTAAAGAGAATTCATAGTACTGGGGAAAATGGATGAAAAAGGGAATTTGCTAAATTGAGGAAACATAAAATATAACAAAAAGATATATAGTAATCTCGCTTTTCGTATATTAGGTAGTAGAAGTCTATTACTCCATAAGTGAAATCAGATGATATTTCTAATAGAAGACTTGGATTTATTTTAGTAAAGCATAGATTAAAGTCTAAAGTTTTATCTTAAAAAGAAATCAGATCTAAAATTAGAACTCCAAGTAAGATTTAAAGTATATTTAGAGGCATTAAAAATGTAACTTAATAAAACAGTCCAAAATAACGTTAAATGACAGATAGAATATATAAAAGTGCTTAGTCTTAAAGAATAAAAAGATTAGTAAAAGATAAAGTGCTAACACCTGATAAAAAGCTAGAGTAAATATAGAATCATTTTTAAAATAACTATTAAAAACATAGGAAATTATTCAGGGGTACAAAAGTCGATGGAAATTATTTAGTTAGTTTATCATGATGAATTTAACTATTTACCCTATATACTAATTTTTATTTACTTTCAATATCACAAAACACACATAAGCAATATAATTTGGCCAATTAATTTAAAAATGGGCTAATTAAACTGCTCTAATTGCAGCTGTACACATAACGAGGCTAAAACAGAATTAGAGACTTACATTGATAATTTCAGCACAGCATCAGGAAACTGCTCCCCTAGAATTAAGTAATACTCTGAACCGCGGGAACATATTTAACTGGATTTTGATTAACAAGCTTTAAAAATTTAAAGAACTTGGCGCGGCTATTAATCTAGAAAATGCCTTAAATCCCAATAAAGCAAACAATCAAGAGTTAAAAAGCCAGCTTATACTTACCCGAATGGCTCCACCTACAAAGGCGAATGAATCGAGAATACGCGTGATGGATATGGAGAGTAGACATGAGCAGATAATGCTTAATACGAAGGGTACTGGAAGAACGATAAGGCAAACGGCCAGGGTAAATTCGTTCATGTGGATGGGGATATATACCAAGGCAACTGGTAAAACGACAAGGCGAACGGAAAAGGAGTGTATATTCACTACAATGGGGCTAGATACGAGGGAGATTGAAATCAAGAATTATAAGAAGGATTCGGTATTGAAAATTGGAGGGATGGCAGCAGATTTGAGGGATTTTATAGAAATGGGCAAAAGAATGGGTTTGGAACTTACTTATGAAGTGATGGTTCAGTCTACTCGGGGCAATGGTTGGATAATAAAATAAACGGATGGGGGAGGTATGTATGGCTGGATGGAAGGAAGTATGAAGGATAATGGCTTGATAATACAATGCATGGGAAGGGGATTTACTCGTGGAAGGATGGGAGGAGGTATCAAGGAGAGTACAAGAATGATAAGAAGCATGGATAGGGAGTATACAGATGGTCAGATGGCAGAAGTTATGAAGGAGGCTGGAAAAATGGAAAATAGGATGGAATCGGAGTTTTCAGTACTTAAGAAGGAAGGAAAATCAAGGGATTGTGGAGCGAAGGGAAAAGAATCAAGTGGATTGATAAAATTGAAGATAGTTCTTTAGTTTGATTATATAAATTGTATTAAAATGGTAGTACGAGAAGATGAAAGCATTAGGGAGTATAAGTCTATTATTGCAACTATGAAAAAGTAAATACAGTTGTTAAAATAAAAGAACCTACATTTATAGGTTAGTTTGAGTGGATAAGGAATTAATAAAAAGGTAATGGATTTATAAAACTAACTGTAGTCTACCCGGGAAAAGAATTTAAAACTAACTAAGGAAAACTCGAACTATAAGAATTCAATCTAGTAAATATATGAATTGTCTAGTGTAAAGTAAAATAACTCAAGAAGTGAAATAGTTAAAAAAATGAACTTTATATAAAAAATTTCTTAGAAATTTGCATAGCCAAAAACAACTGAAAATTTTGATAATACTCAATATAATTCCTAAATCCTAGGTGATATATCGTACAGCATCATACCATTGCTTGATACTTCAATACCAAATGGTTGTAATTAAAACTGCCATACTCCAAAGAGTAATAATTAATAGTATCCTGAGAATCTAGATATTGTAGCTTAATAATTGTAAATGTGCGTCAAAGAAGTAGAAATATTATAAGAAAAGTTTAATGAAAATAATTTTTAAAGTCATGTATAATAAAAGGTTGTAAGTCCTTCTCCAAACCACCTTAAGGTATTTGTAAGGTAAAAATAATCTAAAAGTATGCAGCATTCTTAACTTTTTGTCAATTTGATGAGTAAATAAGAAAGCTATAGAATATCTATTCATATTTAAAACCAAGTTATATAATTATTAGAGTAGTTAAAGAAATTCAAATAGTAGTTATAAGGATTATATGAAATTGCCAAATAATAAAAATCTACAGTAGAAAGACCCTCTAGTAGCTCACCAGTACCAAAATAATATAAAAGTTAAATAGGAAAAGCATCATAAATTGTAATGCAAAATAGAGGAGCTTTTCTTAATCAATAAAGCGAGATAAATCGCCAATTAAGAAGATTAATTAGTAATTGATAAAGATATTTGAAGTAAATAGGTTATTACTCAATTTTATATAATCTAAAATCGAATATGTTTAATGCATTTGTAGTATTCCTTATAAATACATTAAAGCTATTTGTTTGTTGTTGCAATAAAAAGTTGAATAAACAGGTTATCATTTTGCTTCATATATTTTTCACTAGCATAACCAGAAATAATAATACTTAGCTTTCTTTACATCATATAC